>JAEANM010012888.1:0-14624 GCA_017656035.1 Myanophis thanlyinensis | reverse complement strand
GCAGCCTTCGGATGCTCTTCAAGGGGAGCCCCATGTAGAGAGCATTGGCATAGTCTAGATGGGAGGTCACAAGGGCAAAAGTGAAATTTAAAATTACACTTTCCCTTAAACTTACATTTAAAACAATAGTTAAAATGCATGTTACAGGAATAAATAAATAGATTCAAGAATCTTGGGACAAATTATATACTAAGATTATATATAATAAATAACACAAAGACAATACAAACTATATAGTTTGTATTGTCTTTGTGTTATTTATTATTCCTGGCTTTTAAATGTTTTAATAATATGTAAAAATTTGCCAGAGTTGCTGCCAATAGGGCATCATATAATTTACTAAGCCATTGTTATGGTTAATTACATTAGTCAGTCAAAAGTTTAGACTGGATTTAGCATTTTATCTATCTCTTGAGTAATTCCCAAGGATCTAGGATAGGCAGATGTTGTTTGATGAGGCAGATGTTGTTTGACTGTTTTGAAGGTATCATCACAAGATGTAAGTTGTTCCAAGTAAAGCTGCCTCTTGCAATTGACTGAGGGTGATTTTGTCAATGCTGAGCGTGATTAAGTGGCATTCCAGATATCTGAAATTGCACCCAAAGTGCTTATTATTATTAGTGAACATTGCTTTCTTTTGCCACAGTTGTTCTACTTCTATTTGCATGTCTTTATATTTTTGTCCAGTTCTCCCCTCCCTCCCCCCTCTTCAAATGCTTCTGTATCCATCCAGACTTTTTTCTCTTTCTTATTGACAGGGTGTTTCTTCATTTTCTATTTCTTCATCTATTTTATGGTCCCACTAGTTTTTGCTTGCAGGTCAATGGTATTTTTGCAGATGTTTCTATGCACATTTTTGCTATTGTGGTTTGTTGTACAATATGATGTTTAGGTTGGCCTTTTTATCTACCTATGAGTCCTTCCTAATAACTTGAGATAGGCAGATGTTGTTTGATAGTGTTAAGGGTATCATCGCAAGATATAATATGTTCCAAGTAGAAACTGCCTTCTGTAATTGACTGATGGTGTTTATTATTAGATTTGAAAGACTAGGCCCGTGATGGCAAACCTATGGCATGGGTGCCACATGTAGCACACACAGCCATCTTTCTGGGTACACAAGCTTTCGGCCAACTTACCTCCAGCTGAACATGTCCATGCGATTGTAGCAGGAGATCCAGCTGGTCTTTGGAGCTCTCCTGCGCATGCACACACGATTGCTCATGTGTGTGTGAGTGCCTGTGTTCAATGTGTGTGAATTGCATGTGCAAAAGCTGAATGCATTCACAGATGGTGCAGTTGCACATGCAGTGCACGTGGAGGAGCCACACGCAGTGCAGATGGCACACGCAAAGTGCGTACTCTTCAGCCTCAGTAAGTAAAAGGTTAGCCACCACTGGACTAGGCTAAGGACAGATAGCCAGACAATATTTGGTCATTAGGTGTCAACAATGACTTGACTAATCAAATCAATCAATTATATTACAAACTGCAAACCATTAGAAAAGCACAGAAAAATGCAGATATTAATTCTTTACCAGACAGTTATATAGAACATTTTACAAACTGATATCAAAATGGGATGAAAAAATATTAAGACTGCAAGAACAGAGCAACTAATTTGGTTCCTAGCATGGGAAATTGATGAAACTGGTATCAATAGTGGCTAAGCTAAGATCTTTCCCTGAGCTGTGAAAAATAGAGAGCCAGCACAATTTCATTTCTTCTGATGGATTTGTGATATTCAAGATTGCTGAACTATCAGCTCAGTTCAATATGGTCAAATCTTAATGGTGTCAGCCCTGAAGCGAACCTGGCTGGGGCTATCTTTGAGGCTTCAGGTTTGCCACTAGGTGGGAGGGTAAGGGAAATAGTTAGCTGTGGTTTTGCAGTCAAAATAAAAAGGGTTTTCTGTGGCAATCAAGGTCATTCCAACAGATGGCTCGGAGAGGCAGAGCAAAGTTACCAATCAATTTGCCAGCACCTCGATTGGACCATGTGCCAATGACTTGGGGAAAGGGAAAAACTTTCTCTTTTAATTAGGTGAAAAATGCAGGAACTTTCAGTCTGTTTTCATTAGTTGTGCCAATATGATGTATCCAATAAAATTGTTCTTTGAGGAATATACCTGCCTCAAAGTTCTGCTTTCTGTGGGTGCATTACTTGGAATGCTGACAAAAATGGTTTGTAAAGACGGCAGTATCTGGATGACCGTAGATTTGTTGCTTCTTGTGTTGCCTGTGAGGGTTTGGGCTTTCTCTGTGGCGGCCCCCTCCCTGTGGAACGAGCTTCCCCTGGAGATCCGTACTATTACGGATCTCCAGGCTTTCCGACGCGCCCTGAAAACACATCTATTTCAACGAGCCGGCCTGGCCTGATACCTTGGGTTGATCTTAATTTTAACTGAATTTTTAAATTATATTTAACTGATTTTTAATGGAATGGGGTTTTTGTTTAAATGGATTTTTAAATTTCTTAACTGTTTTTAAATTAACTGGCCTTAATCTAATTGTTTTAATTTGATTTTAATTACTTTGTGTGTTTTTTTAATGGCTGTACACCGCCCCGAGTCCCTTTGGGAGAGGGGGCAGTATATAAATTAAATTAATAATAATAAAATTAATAATATATGAATTTGGGAAATCATGAATGCTACATAAAAGATGTTGCTATTGTCTTGCCAAATGCTCATTGCCACTACCAGTTTGCTAGAACTGTTGTGACCAGGCTGAATACTAGTACTGGATGAGAGGACAGAGGTGGTACAATTGTTGTGGTACAATTTTTTCCTTCCTTTAGTATGAGTTTTCTTATTGACTTTGCAAGCAGTACTTTTGATAACCAAAGAACTATGAAAAATTGAGCAAGAGGCATGTTTCTTAATCTTTGTGCTGATGAACACGGCAACTTTTGCATGTCTGTTAGACATGGGCTTAATTTATTTCAGCAAAACTTGTAATTCCAGCTGGGTGCGCATATCTGATGCTCTTTAAAGGTGTCAGGATTACCACATATCCTTAATTACTGCTTACATATTGGTAAACTCTATTAGGAAATCTTCAACAATTATTGAATCTCCTCCCTGCCTAATTTAAATAAGCCAATGTTTCCCATATATATATTTTATTTATTTATTTATCAGGACTTTTATACCGCCCCTCCCGAAGGACTCGGGGCGGTGTACAGCCAATTAAAAACATGCATATATAACAAATTTAAAACCCAGTTAAAAATTAATTAAATTAGTGGCCCATTGAACATATAAACCAGTTTTTACCATAGAATTAGGGCTTTAATCCATAACTGGGCTTATTTTTGCTAATTAGTGCCAATACTGGGAGAATCAGTTGAATTATACTACATAGTCACCTAATCTCCCCTGGGATTTCTGACAAACATCAACAAACAGTTTAAATTACGGAGCTGTCAAAGAACTACAATACACAGAAAACTAAGTGCACCTTCTGTCTGTAAAATAAAAACTTCTCTGTTTGGTAGGAGTGAATGGGAGAAATGTAACATTCCAACTTGTTGAAACTTAGATGCTATTAGGTGCACTGTAAATTATCTGTGCTGAAATCATTTGCATAGATAGACAATCAGGCTAAGAATTAGAGAGACTTTGTTACAATTAGATTTTTTAAAAGCCTGTAAGAAAATACTATATAAATAAGAGAGGCAGATTCACTGAGTGTAAATACGTTTCTGTTCTTGGTTGAAAGTCCCTACTGAAGTAATGTGGAAGAAGGTTTATTACTGAAGTAAAGAAGTGAGTATTTGAAGCATATGCTTTTCACTGATAGAGTCTTTTGGTAGTGTATCATGTCACAATTTCTTTAGAAACTAAGTGATTATTCCTAAATATTTCATTGTCTCATATTCATATTAAAATGGAATCTTATTGTTATCAAGTCTGAACACAAAATTTTAAGTGTACCTGATAAGGTTCACTAGGTTCCACTGATCGAATAAAGACACAAATTTTTGTGGACAAAATATTAGATGTGGAATAGCAAAATTGTGAATTTAAAATCCTGATAGCTTAAGAAATATATTGAATGGCTGAGTTTTGTTATTTTTGAGCTATCTGAATGGGTTATGAGAGTTAAGGTGGACAGACTTTTCATTACTGGATTTGTGAACATTATTAATTAATCAAGCAAGCAATAGAACTATATTACTTGGCTTAATTAAAAATGCTTTGGCAGAAAACTCATGTTTTCACCTTATGCTCTTTTGAAAAATGTGATTTCAAAATCACGTTTTGAACTCTTTTGAAAATGTGAAGAAATTTGGACATAGGACCTTTAGCAATGCTGAATAAAATAATTTGTTTAATTTTGCCCAAAGGCATATGAAATTGTTTATAGTACATGGGTACATATTCAAATTAAATTAGTAAGAAAATTGTCAGGAAGTAAAACAATTTTATTTAAAAGTATAGCAGATATCTAATTGTAATTCAGCAAAAGCAAACAGCACATCTAAAAATAAATATATATTAATTTCAAATATGGTTTGATGTGAAGTCATCTCATCTCTTTTTTATTTTTAAAATAATGGAGGGATTTTTTGGCAAGAAATTACATGTTGTCTGGGTGTTTAATGTTGATTTGTTTTGTAAACTTTGACATTAGCCTTATAAAAATGCATTTTTCTTGTGTAGTAATATCAATGAAAGCTGCAATTCATTTTCCTGGAAGTAAATTTCCTTGAGTAATTTAGGTGTGCAAAGACTTACTCCATAAATTTTAAGCTTGAATCAGTAAAGACTATTCATGTCTTTAGCTGATGTTTTGAGTTGAATGTCTTCATTTCAAATCTTCACTTAACCTTGAAGGTAACTGAAAATCTTGGGGATATTTTATTCAGTTACCATGTCTTGATAATTTGAACACAGTGATGTAAAAGTGGTATACAAGTAAAATAAAAATATGTTTAAGCACAACCATAATATACCTGACAGAAAGTAGTGAACCTTTAAGAGCTTTGAATAGCTTCATCAAAACAGATGCAATATTTAAATTTAGTTTAGTATACCGCAATGTCAATGCGGATTAAGGCTGACCATATTAAGTTCAACTAGGCCTTTTTCAATCAACCCTTCCGTCACAAGGCATTCAGGAGAGAGAGAGAGGGGGGGTAAAGTGCCGTGGACCACAATTGACCTTATGAAAAATGGATTTATGCTAATATTGGTATAAATTAGTATGCATTAATCTGACAGAAAGTTCCACTTAACTGTACAGTTATTCATTCATTCATTCATTCATTCAATTTATGTAGTAACCCATCTCAATCAGGAACTAAAGTACAACTGCTATGTATTTGTAACCAAGTTGCAAAAGTAAAATTTCTCATGAAACTTTTTTAAAATCCCTCCAAACTTTTTTGTAAGAATAGAAATTTTTTATTCATGATATATCCATAGAATACATTAAAATTGCCATTTGATTTAAATATTCATAATCTATGCTTTATTCCTCCTTAAAAAAAAAAAAAGGATTGGCTATTGAATCTTTTCACTGAGTCTTCAATAAGAGTTGGCAGTAAATGAATTATGCATACTTTAGTCAGAAAGCATTATGCTTTTTTAGAATGGGGCATATTTCTGAGTATACAGTACTATGTATGGAGATTGTTATACTGTACCTGTTACTGTATTTGAAATGAGAGGTTCCAAATTGCCTTTCCAAACCTATAGCATTTCTGCTTTACATTTCCAAATATATAATAAAGAAGACTTTCCAAGTCTTTGACAAAATTGATGGAATAGAATTATATGACTATTCTTGCTGTTATTCATATTTTGAAACTTCTTACAGGACACAAAAAAACTTTTTATGGCTGGCTGAGCGGTAGAGCTTGGACCTGGCAATAATTTGCCTCTTCCCCAAGCCATGTTGATGCTTACAAAGAAACATGAAAAAAAAAAAAAAAGTCGCGTCAAATCTTCCTTATCCTCGCCAGAGAAACTGCAGGCTTATGAAGAATGCCTTCCTGCTTGAGGTCAGGATATGGTAACTTGTAATTTTGATGTAAGCTGACAGATCAGGCTGTCTTTTGGACCTTGTTTATTGACTGGGAACCATCTACAGTTTTGGTTTAGGTGATTCCTTTAATTCAAAATGGCATGTGGTCTTCCTTTGTGCTACATTAAAATCCACTTAGGGCTTAAAACTAAGGCTATCATTCCCATCTTTTTATAGGAACCTCAACATTAATCAACACTGATGCTGAATTTAGAACGAATGTGTGAAATGTGTTTATGAAATACTGCATGATGTACTACAAACAAAAAAAATATATAACTTAAGGAGAAGAAGAAAGCAGATGAAAAGAGTTACAAAATGGTGATGGTTGTAGAATTAATCTCTCCCTACCCCTTTCCCCTGCCACAGATGAAGTTACGATATTTCCACGATGACCTTGGTGTTTTAAAATGTCTTTTCAGATGTTCCGAAAACCATTCATTTTGTTTTATGTTTCAAAGAAAGCAGATTTTGATGAGATAAACACCCACAATGAACTGAATAATACATTATTTCACCAAATACTACAGAAGACATTATTCTGGAATTTTTGAGGAGATATGTTTGGGTCCCAGATACAGAGAATACAGTCTTCGGTTTAACAATTAAAGTTCAAGGGATGTTTAGGTATACAGGTTGATCATCAGATATCCTTCTTTGTTATCTGTTTCTTTCCAGCTCTGCCTTGTTGTTGCTAGTTTCCCCCCTCTCCTATTTCCATCATAGTTCTATGTTCCTTATCAAATACTTTTTCTCTCTGAAGCCATTGAATCAAAGATGCCATAACTGAAATAAAAAAATGCTTTTTTTTTGTTCTACTTGCTGATATGTTTTTTTCCCTAGTTTCATGAAAATACTATTCATCCTTCAATATATGTAGTGCTTATCTATGCATTAATTTAGGTAATCCAGTGTCTTAGTCTGAAATTGATGTATTTTCTAATGATCTTCTATTTAGAAAATGATTTGAAAAATATTATAGACACCTTACTATATTGAGGCCTAGTCAGTTTTGACACAACTGTGTCATTATGCTGCTACCAAATGATTTAGACACCATCTTGGAGGAGGAAAAAGAACAAATGTTAAATGAATCAAATGTGAAAAATTAGATCTGCTTCAGGAGGCAGAGTTTCAAGGTTTAGATACAATACTTATCTCAGTAGTTCAAAGCTTTGCATCTGGTTCTCCTTATCTGGATTTAGGAGCTATGCACAGTTAAGCCTGGTTAACATTTCAGTGGAAATATGAGAGAAAAAAAATAACCCAATCCAAAAGAAGGCATGGCAGGCTACTTTTCTGTTCTGGTCAAGAATACCACCCAATTATATCTATAATCATCAGGATCTGAAGTTCACATGAAACTATCTTTATAGTGTCCAGTTTTCCTCACTTAAAGTCTAACACCAGAAGGGAGAGAGGTTAGAAGATGTAGAGCTCGCCTTAACTTTGTATTTCTTTTGTTCTAAATATTGGAACCCATTTCCTCTTTTAAAAATTATAACCCAGGTTCAAAAAAAGGACTGGATGCCATTGAATCTAATTCACCCATATATTATTAATATATTATTTTGTAGATAGAAAATGGTAGACTCAAGCTGCAAATACTGGAAAGCATCCTCAGAAAGTTTAGAACCTTATAAACCTAATACCATAATAATGTGAACAGCCATTATAGACTTTGTTAAAGAACCAGATTTCAAGAAATAAAGAACAGGTAGGGATGATATTCACAGAGATAAAAGAATAATAATTATTTTATTCTGATCTAATTAGTAAATAAAAATCATAGGCAAACCTTGGTACTCTTTATTTTTAAAAAAAGCAGTAAGACTTTTTCAACATATATGAAATATTTACTGAGTTTTATAAACTTCTAAATTTGTGAACTTCTAGGAATTACTAAGGAGAAAACCACAATTCTACCCACACTAGAATGGCATATAACTATAAATAAACAGGAAACAAACCCCACACTTACTAGCACTGATGATGTTACCTAAGTGGATAATAAAAGGTCTGCAATAAAACAACCAACCTCAAAAAGCACCATGAACTATACCATACCTCTTAACATTTCTTTTATTTGTGAATTTCTTTATTTCAGAGGTTTTTATGTGTATATACCGGTATATGCTATATGAACACAGGTACACATGTATTTACTGATTAGGAGAGATGCAGGATTTACTTTTGCAATTCATTGCCTCTACTTTCCCAGTCCCCCCCCCTTTAAGGTAATATTTTATATTTGCAGTATTTAATACACCTTTATTCTAAACTCAGAGTCAGTGTTGATTAATCTTGGTATCCCATCAAAGATAGGAAAGGTAGTCTCACTTTTGAGCCCTCAGTGGGTTTTAATACAGCACAAAGGAAGACCACATGCCATTATGAATTAAAGGAGCCACATAAGCCAAGACTGTAGATAATTCCCAGTCAATGAACAAGATCCAAAAGACAGCCTGATCTGTCAGCTTGCATTAGATTTACAAGTTATAACTTGACTCCAGGCAGGCAGGCATCCATCATTAATCCTGCAGTTTCTCTGAAAGGAGAAGGAAGATTTGATGTGACTTATTTTTCCCATATTTTTCTGTAACCACAAAAGCAGACTTCAGGTCAGTCAGGCTTTCTCAGTCCTACACTGGGAGGCACTGCTATGATTCCACATTGAATCAACATGTTACACTGTTGTCCATAACCTTCACTGAAATAATAATGTATGTGCATGCACACAAACACTGTCTGTCTGTTCGTCCGTTCATCCATCCATCTATCGTGTTTCCAGGCAACTCAAGTGTTTCTTCAGTCCAGCAGAGAAATAACCCATGGCTCCAGGTCAGGCCCTTGAATTTCAGTTTTCATGCATTTTTGACCATTTGCGTGAGAGCCACTCCTTTGGAAGGAACAAGCATTCCTTTCTACAGAAACAAAAACAAGGGCCCTATTGAGATTTCACAAGATTGCAACATCACAACATCCACTGTTTGTCAAGGAAGGGATTTGGCCCACGCCAACCCCAAGCAAGCAGCTTCATCTGGACGCCGTCTTCATGTCTTTCTTCATGTGCAGCCACAGCCGATTCTTCAGAGACCTATAAATGGAGTCCCAGAAGGAGAAACCAAGAAGGCCTTTGCAGAACATGTTTGCTTTATGAAATAGACAGATTTAAATCTTGTTGAATTCAGTGGATAAGGAAAGCTTACGGACGTTTGTATAATAACAACTGAATGGAAAATTGCTGGTTACCTTTGCTGCACCTTAGAGAGTATTTTAACTTACTGCACTCGTGTATGGTTTGCCAATTGCACAGTGGCAGATAGGACAGTGCTCCAGAGGGTTAACCTCATTGCCCAGATCATTGGTTATCCTCTACCCTCTTTGGAAGAGCTTTATGGCTCCCGCTGCCTTAAGAAAGTCCAAAACATCCTTCAAGATCCATCTTATCCTGGGCACTCTTTTTTTTTTTTACCTATTACCATCTGGCAGATGGTACAGGACAATAAAAACAAGGACAAATAGGCTAAAAAAAAACCAGCTTCTATCCCAGGGCAGTAACTATATTGAATTCTGCTATACAGTGCAATATGAATGCAATATCAAGAGTTTTCAATTGTACAGAATGGGAAGGATGTGTGCCTGCATTTTACTTTTATAGTTATAATGTACACTGAAGATGGCATTTAATTTCGTTGTACGAGGTGCAATGACAATAAAGTAAGCTAAACTAGTAAAAGGTAAGAAAAATAATTAAATTAAATGAAAATATGGCCTATGGTGCTTTTATGTATAAATAAACACGAGATTGAAAAGAATGGAAGCCAATGGACTCTAATGGCTCCAACTGATGGGCTTGTCATGGTGTGGTTAAAGTGCTTGTTATTATGTAAATACTTTTAAAATTCAATAAAAATATTAAAAAAGACGAGAGAAAAAAAGCCCAGCCTGACGTTTGGTAGGAAGAATCCCAATGGAATTCATCTGTGTCCTTCACCCAATGGTTCCAACTCTTTTGGGCTTGTTTGCTCTTAAACTTCTGAATGGGGTCTTGGAATAGCTCACCTATTTGTCATGATTTGTAGCATCTTATGACACTGCCCCACCATCGGTGGGTGGGGTGAGAAGAGACCAGTGAAGAGGGACATTGTGGGAGCTCCTGAAAGATGCTACGAATCTCACACTGAAACATAAATGTTGAAAATAAATAAATATCGCTTTCTCCCTTTTTTTACACATAACTCTGGAAACCCTAGGTCCTCCTGATTTCATGTTTGCTTCAGGCAATTTTAATCCATGCCTCATTTGCAAATGACACTTCTTGGCATGTTAGAGCCAGTTATTATAAACACAATATAAGCCATTATTAATGGTCCCTTTTTACTGACGTGTCTTTACTGACCTTATTTTAAAGATCACCCAAATGTTTTGCAAATGTTTTTATTTGTTGCGAAGTGTATTTTGAAGGAGTTTAATTTTTCAGACCAAACGTCCAGCTGCATTTGCCGCTGATAGGCTGAGGGGAGCTGCTGGCCAAGGCCATCTGGCACAGAATCTCCTCTTCTGGGTTATATTGGGAGGTTTCTGGCAGGGAGAGCGTGCATTTGATATCTCCAAACCCAGAGGCTACGTCGTGATGGAGTTCACTGGCGGAGACGTTTACCAGAAGGAATTCGATCCTAAAGTTTACCTGGAATATTTTCATTTTGGGAAAGGGTCTGTAGAAGATGAATTCCTGGAGTTTATTTTGAAATGCTTTTGCAAAATCTTTACTTCAGGTAGGTGATCCAGTCACTGCTGCAACTTTGAAGGGGGGAAAAGTTGGTTAAAAAGAGGCAGACTTTTTAGCTGCAAGGAAAAGGTCTTTGAAACTTTTCAGCATCGCTAGATAGGACTCTGATGCAAACTCTGAGCCAGGGGCTGACTTATTCTTAAGCAACTTTTCATACTTCTGAAGGGTGATTTTCATCAAGTTATGTTAAGCTCATGGTCTCGCTCATTTAATGATCCTGTGGACATCTCATGCTTCATTTATTTCATATGTGTCGTTGCTGCATCCCTGCATTCAAACATCTGAAATCGGTTGAACATAAAACCTAATAAAATATAACAGGGAGGGGGATAAGATTCCAGCAAATGAATTTATAATGCATTGGAAGCATTCCACATAAATGTGCAGAAGTTAAAAAAAAACAACAGGAAAAAGTGGAGGAGTTAAACTATATTCAAGGACATGGAGGACTTCAGTGCAGGGTAGAACTTCCAGTCTGCTGCAATCTTCCAAATATTATCAGGTATTTTCTGGGCTTTTAACATTTGGGCTAAAAAAAGTGTTTTCTGTCTTCTCAAGGATGATTGAATACAGTTGAATCGTCATTTTTTGTGCTTAGGAAAATTAAAGTTTTCTTGATCCCATTAGTTCAACATCAACAATTCCACATACGTCCACATACAATTCACCTGGGCAAAAGAGATCGGAGGAGATAAACCTGAGTCTTTCCCCCTCCCACATCTTCCTCTCGTTTATGCCAGGGGTCCTGAAAGGCGGCGGCACCCTGATCGATATTGGCAGTGGCCCCACCATCTATCAGCTGCTCTCTGCCTGCGGGTCCTACGAGAACATCATAGCCACTGATTATCTGGACCAGAACTGCCAGGAAATTACCAAATGGCTGAAGAAGGAGCCGGATGCTTTTGATTGGTCCTCGGTGGTTCAATATGTGTGCCAGCTGGAGGGGAACAGGTAGGGGGGAGGGTCAAGGATCTGCCCATGAAAAGACAAACATGGCCTTAATCTTGCAACTGATCAGGTCAAAGTCCCAGAGAAAGTTCATTATTGGCTAATGCCAGGAATGGGAAAAAGCAGCCAAGCAACACTGGGTTGACCCTTGAAACTCTCTGTGAGGGAAGGGAGGGGTCATCCTGATTAGAGGCAAAAGGGACAGAGGCTGGCCAGAGGGAAGGGGTCCGGCACGTCAAGAAAAATAAAGCAAGGGCAAAGAGAGAGGGGTGGGAGGGACTTTTCAGCCCAAGCTGAGCCCAAGCTATAACAGCTCTTTTGGGAAGCTTCAATGTTAACAATAGGAGAGAATCTTTGTAGCTCAGGATTGAATTGTGGGGTCCTTGGGGCTCTCTGAGCTTGGTTGTTTGATTGTAGATGTTTCACGACCCAACTAGGGAACATCCTCAGTGTTAGAAGGGAATGGGGATTGCTCTCATTTTATATACTAGTGATTACCTAGCTGTGTCATGAAACATTTGCAAGGAAACAACCCAACTCAAGAGCACCAAGTACCCCACAATCCTGAGGCACATTTAAAACATTTCCCTCTCAAAATTCCATATTTTTGGAGCCCCTTTACTGATAGGTATGTTGCTTTGGCAGTTGAGGGTGTCTATCCAAGGCTGCACATACCAGCCAAAGGGACTTCAGTCGTTCTCCTTCTTAGCATACTTGGGCTGTGCTGAAGAGCTACTTCAAGCCACCACTTCTAAGCTGGTTCAGTTGCATTCCAGAGGAGTCATCTCTTTATTGGCTTTTTGATGTCCCTGCAGGGAGACATGTGCAGAGAAGGAGGCCAAGCTGAGAAGAAGCATCAGGCAGGTTCTCAAGTGTGATGTCCACCAAAGCAACCCTCTGGCTCCCATCTCTTTGGCCCAGGCTGACTGCCTTCTGTCCACAGAGTGCCTGGAGTCGGCCTGCAAAGACCAGCCGAGTTTCCAGGCTGCCTTGAAGAATCTCAGTTCTCTGCTGAAACTCGGGGGATATTTCATACTCGGTGGGGTTTTAGGGTGCACGTTCTACAGGATGGGCCCTCGTAAGTTCTCCAGTATGTTCTTCACGGAGGAAATGCTGAAAAATGGCCTGAGCGCAGCTGGGTTTGCCATTGTAGAGTTCAACGTGGAGCCCAGAGTTTTTAAGACCAATATGGAGGACTGTGATTTCTCCGGAAAGTACGTCATTCTTGCCCGCAAGGACAAAGAAGTGTAAACCCGTTGGCTTTATTGTATCCTAAAAGCCACAACATCACTTTGGATCTGGAACGTGCTTGTTCCAAGCCCATCTCTACCCCAGTCTCTTCTCAGTTTTTGCTAAGTGTCACACGATGAAGGCCATAATAACCCATCTTATGTTGGGAGGTGGAAGGAGTTAAAATAAAAGCACTTTCTAAAACAAGCACTCGTTGTCTTGATCTATTTTTAGTGAACATTTAATAAAAAAATAAACAAACCATACAGAAAACAATGAAAATGTCGGCATTCACCTGGGTTTTCAGGAACAGGCTAATTTTATTCATTTATTAATGGTAATGGATGACTTTTCAGCTAGTTTGAAAACTCTGGACACCAAGATTAGCTAAAAGTTTCTCTCAATACACTCAATTAAAATGGAACTTTATGTTTGGGTAAAGGAAGAAGTCCTTCAATTTTCTTGTGGTTTTATGCCACCATTTCTACTTGGTTGTTCTGTGACATGATTTGCATTTGGCAAAGACAAGCCGGAGCCTTCTCAGCCCAAGGGGAGGCCACGTCCCTTGGCCACGTCTGTAAAGATTCAAGGGGGAACCGAGAGAAAGGCAGCCCCCAGGAAAGCCCATCTCTCCTCTTGTAGACTCAGAGGCCCCATGAAGGAGGGCAGAGGGACCAAGGGCCCTGGGTTCCAGACTGGATTACTCCTGAATTTCAGACAGCTCAGTAGAAGAGAGCAGCTTAACCTTTCCTCTGAAAATGCCACCCACAAAACATCTACCGCAGTGTACACAGAATTGCATACCGAGTTTCTAACCCGGCACCTCCACCTTTACACCAAAGTAACTCATTTTCTGAGTTTGCAAACTGCACCCACTTACAAACTAACAAAGCAGACTGGTGGAGGTGACCTGCTCAAGCGGTAGGTCACAGATGAGAGTTCCTTGTGGGGCAGGTGGCAGATAGGGTGACGTTCCTGAAAGATTTTGAGGAGCATTTCTTAGAGCCCGCGCACCTGGCTGGCTGTGGCTCATAAACGTTTCTGCAGATTGGCAAATTGCTACTTGGTTTTGAAGGGCAAAGTTTCTCCCAGGAGAGCTTATTTATTTATTAGTTACTTATTTTAGAAGGTTGTTCTCCCGCCTTTATAAACAATTCAAGGCAGAAAACACATCTACCATACTACTACTACTACTCTCCCTCCTAGTTTCTGGCAACAACAATCCTGTGAGATGAATTGGACTGAGAAAGACTGGCTTGCCCAAAGTCACCCAGCTGGTTTTTCATATCAAAGGTAGGACTAGAACTCACCATCTCCTGGTGATTGGCCTAAAGTCCCCCAGCCAGCTTTTGAGCCTAAGGTGGGACTAGAACTCACCATCTCCTGGTTTCTAAACTGATGCCTTCACCACTAGACCAAGCTGGCTTAGATAATGTAGATTTATGCAACAAAATGATAAATGGCAACCATTGTTTAAAAACCCAGCTGTTGTCTTGCATCAACCAATGATGCATCTAGTTCCTCATATGACTTCTGCTTCCCTGAAACAGACCTCACAATTTTGCTGCAAAAACCTACACATCACAGATGACCTTGGGACAACACACACACACACACACACA
>JAEANM010012887.1:0-14624 GCA_017656035.1 Myanophis thanlyinensis | reverse complement strand
CCCATTAATTATCACATGCTAATTATTGTCCAACCACTTCAAAGAGGAGTCCAATGACTTCTAAAACACTTCCCATGTGAACAGCAAGAAAGTTCTCATGAGAAGTAACTTGAAAGGAATGAAAACAAGATAAGAAGCTGCCGCTTCTAACTCCCCCTTCGGCCTCTCAGCGACCTTGAACGTGAAAGGTGTCAAGATCTACATAGCCCTAAATTTTACTGTATAAAACAGCCTGCATAATATAATGGAAACCCCCCCCCCTAGACAAATGTCCTTTTGGATCTTGACAGTAGCCTCATCTGACATTCTGAAAATTATATTTTAGTTTTGTTTTGTTCTAGCTTTACAAAAGACAATGAGATGGCAGAGTGTGTTGTTTCAAACCATCGTTTCCACCTTAATAAAGCAAAAGCAAAATGAAGCAAAATGTTGGGAGTTCTTATTTCAAGCCATGCACCCGTCTTTGCAAGGAAGGGAATAGGTTTTCTGTCTCTGCAGAGGTATGTCTGGTGCTCCTGCTGTCTTCAATATTGCTACCACCTACTGGGAGATCAAAAAATGTCAATTCCTGATTGAAATGCTATACTCAAGAATTCTCAGCTTATTCCTGGTGGCTTGAGCTTCTTAGTGGGTGATATTTCAACACCTCATGTAAAAAAAAAGTTAACTAAGCAGTTTGTTTCAAGTAGGAATTATGTGGCTTTCCATTTGGCTCTTCCATGCATTGGGAACAGAAGTCTGAAAAGTTAACATTTATTATATTAAGGAATATAATAGGAAGGCCTATTGTAGGAAGGCCAAAGCCCCATGTCACCCTTTGCCCTCTTTCCACCCTGACCTCCCAGTGAACCCCAGACAACAGAATCAAAAGACTGCTTAAGCCTTTTGACACTTAGCCTGAAATTGACAAAGCGCATCTTAGACAGGTGAAATTGGCAAAGCAACTTCATTAAATAAAGAAAATCCCCTCTAGACATTGAAAGTTCCTCATTTCTATAATAGATTTCCTGACATAAACGCTTTATCCTGAGGTCACAACTTCAACTTACAAATGATAAAAATGACAAAACCTCACCCCCCCCCCCAAAAAAAAGCCAAACCACATTTCCTCTTTACTGGACAAGGCAAGTTTGTTTGTTTGTTTGTTTGTTTGTTCGTTCATTCATTCATTAAATTTATATACCACCTCTATCCCGAGAAGGGACTCGGGGCAGTGTATAACCAACTAAAAACAGAGACAATAAAATAAATATCAATTAAAAACAAAATTAAAAGAATTAAATTAGGTGGTTGATTCTATCAAATTAAAAATTATAAAAATTATAACCAATTATTAAAAACCCCAAATAATTAATGCTAAATGCTAAAGTTAAGTTCACACATTTTCTAGGACCAACCAAAAGACTCCTCTATAAAAATAACTGCTTTTAAACTATAACTTGTAGCCACCTTTGATTACTGTGTCTGTCTTGTTCTTATGAGGGGTCCTCGCTATTCTTGGCTGTTTCCTTGAAGATGTTTCATTAGCCAATGCTGATGTCACCTAGGTTGGGTAATGAAACATTTGCAAGAAAACAACCAAGCTCAGAGAGCACTAAAGACCCCACATTTTAGCCATGAGCTACAAATATTCTCCTTTATTGTTCTGCTCCTAGCAACTGTCCTGTTTTCTTTGGAAAACCCAGCTTGAATCAGACTAAGAATTTCTTCCAAAAAATAAAAAATAAACTATGGACCAGCATTAAAAAGATTTAATATGGAAGACAGCTAGGTTTCTGAATGCTCAGGAAAGAATCAGAATCATGGCCATAGTCAAGAGGAAGGGAAAGTTTCAACAAGTGTTTTTCAAACTTTGCAACTTTAACATGCTGACTGGGAATTCTATGAGTCGAAGTCCACACATGTTAAAAATTGCCAACTTTGGAAAATATTGGTGGAGACATTTCTTTCCTTGCTGAAGTCCTAACCCAAATCACAGTCTGTTATTTTCATGCTGAGGAGTCAGCTTTGAATCTTCCCAAATCCTCCCAAAGGCACAGATACTATTATGCTCATATTGATTGGGCAGTAACTGATCCTGAAAAAAATATAATATTGTCTGCCATTAAAGCTCTACCAAAAATCTGACCTGAAACTTCTTAGGAAAGTTTTCTTGTGAAGGAGGTTTCTGTTTTCCTATCTTCTTCTCAGAAGGCTTGAGTATTTCAAATTTCTCTTGATGGTGATTTGTTTTAATATTGGCAGTGATGGAGGGCACTGTTGCTATTTCCTGTTACAGATCTGAAAACATCACATCAAAATCTCCTTGTCTGCCAACATAATCCATTATTTTTTTTCTGAAAAAGCCCAAATGGGAGGAATTGCTTGCTGGTGCCTTCCTTGAAGATTGAACTGAATCCTGGGAGTGCTGCAGACTGCTGGAGATGTGACTGTGGCCAGTGAAAGACGGGATGTTGGCACACACTGCTTGCCCAATTCCTAAGATAATGTCAAACTATCATATTTCACTCCCCACTCTTTTTTTCCCAAAAATATGTTTTATCAGAAACATATACAGGACAATTATCCCATATAGCATTGCTATATAGGGAGTCCTAATTTACAACTGTTAGGGTAAAGCTTTATGTGAGGAAATCTATTATAGAACTGAGGAACTTTCAATATCTAGAGGGGATTTTCTTTGATTAATTAAAGCCCAAAATTTTTGTTGCTAAAGCAAAACTGTTAAGGGAGTTTTGTCCCATTTTATGACATATTCATTAAGTGAATCACAGCAGCTGTTAAATTAGTGATATGGTTGTTAAGTGAATCTGGCTTTACCATTGATTTTGCTGGTCAGAAGGTCACAAAAGGTGATCACATTACACTGGAGCACTGTGATTGTAAATACATGCCGAGCATCTGAATTTGAATGATTATGGGGATACTGGAAGGGTTGTAAGTATGAAAAGCAGTCATAAGTCATGTTTTTCAGCACTGCTGTAACTTTGGTCACTAAACAAATGGTTGTAAGTCAAGGGCTACCTGTAGATATAGTTAATAGATATAGCTGTAGTTACCTGTAGATACATCTAGTGCCTGCATAATATTGATTTGAACATATTACGAGCGCTGTAGAAAATGGTACAGACAAGATGCTCCAGTTAGCCAGCTCATTATGGTTTACCATTGTTAATAGCAGAACCATCTTTAATTTTAAATGGGATTTTAAATTGAAAATTTTTAGATCTTCAGCGTATTTAATGGTTTTATATTGGGTTTTAAATTTATTCTTTTGTATTTTGTATTTGTATTTTATCTGCTGTGAACCGCCCTGAGTCCCCAGGGAGAGGGAGCGGTATATAAATTTAATAAATAATAATAATAATAAAAATAATCTCAGGATATACAGCTGATTCCCTATTCTGAGGTCCAGGCTTTTTTTGAGACAATTAAAAGATTGCTTGTTATTGCTTCCTGCTCTCTCGGTTGTATACTACGGGATGCAAACTTGCTGTGTCAACATGTCCCTGATGAAACATTGATATATAGCCATTTGTTTATTTAATCACACTATAGGTATTTATTTACTAGGTCTGTGTAAAGAATTGATTTGAAGTTCGATCGCATTTCCAAATCAAATTTGTTTTCCAAGTCAAATTGTTAATTGGAGTCATATGCTTCCCAAGCAAATCAAAATAGGTAAAATGTATTATTCAAATGGATTCAGAGTCCATCAATCTACAACTCTTTATATGCTGGCTTTGCAAATGGTTTATAGTCTTGTTACAGTAAACATATATGAATGCAGCAGATTAAATTCACACCAATCACTTGCTCAATAAGACAGAAAGAGAGGAAATCCCTCACAGAGTCACTCACTGAACCAGATTTGGCTGAAAGCACTCAGAGAGAAATGATCTGAGATGAGATGAGCCTTGGTGGCACAGAGGTTAGAGGGCAGTACTGCAGGATACTTCTGTTGACTGCCAGCTGCCTGCAGTTTGGCATTCAAATCTCACCCGGCTCAAGGTTGACTCAGCCTTCCATTCTCGGGTATGTGTGTGTAAAATAAGCACCTAGATTATTGGGGGCAATATGCTGACTCTAAACTGCTTAGAGAGGGCTGTAAAAGCACTGCGAAGCAGTGTGTAAGTCTAAGTGCTATTGCTATTTCCTTCTCTTTGCAGCCCTCAAAATCTCTTCTCCTGTCTAGACTCTTTGAATAAGAATAGACAAGAAGACTTGAATAAAAATGGATGCAAGCAATAGGGCCTCTTACTTCTTCATATGGGAGCAGATAGGATCTGGGCCAGAAAAGTCCATGTAACTTCTCAAACAGCAGCAAAGATTTTCTCAAGGTAGTACAGGTAGTCACAACTGGGAACAGAATGTCCATTTTTAACTGAATCACGTCTGTTTTTATGACTTTTGCCATGATTGTTAAGTGAATCACTGCAGTTGTTAAGTGAATCACATGGTCATTTAGCAAATCTAGCTCCCTTCCTTGACTTTCTTTGTCAGAAGCTGACAGGAAAGATCACAAACGGTGATCACACGATTCTTGGACACTGCAACTTGTAAAATACCTGGTACATGCCAGTTGACAAACACTCACTTTTTGACAACATGAGTGCAACAACCCATCATAAATAACTTCTAATCATTGGTTGTAAATAGAGGACTACCTCTGTATGACACCCAACATGTTAAAACTGGGCATCCTGAATTAAAGAGAATGAGCTAAACTGAATGCAAGTCTCAGACAGTTTGATTTGAACCATGGTTCACAGGAACAACAAAGGATTTTCCATCCAGCTGGCTCTCACGTATTATGTTTACAGTGGAGGTAATCAGGATTATAACCCTGAGGAAATCCTGTGGTTTCTCCATAGGGTTTGTCCATTATACTTTGAGTTACTTTTGATTAAAAACCCTTCTTGGATTGCATGATTATTCATGGCTGATTAGTGGACAGGCTGCTTTTTATAATGAGTGAAAATAGGAGGGGGTTTTTTTTCTTGGTTGTATCATCACGGCAGCAAAGGTCTGAGAATAAATCTTCTGGCTTGTTTTTATTTTTTAGTTTTACAGTACTTGCCACATCTCATGCCAAATTTGACTTGGGACTTTTCAGTGGTGCTATAGCACACAATATACCAAATATCGCCATCATTTCCAAGGGATTATTTTCAACAGCTGGTGGGTATTGCTAAAGAAAAAGCAATATGCTAAAGAATGCCTGGGCATCTGCTTTTAGAACATCTGTTTTTCTTGCAGCAAACTGTCAGACCGATCTATAGCAAATTGCACACATCAGGCAGAAATTAGCTGCAACAAAGTCATATCACACTTGAGGAAAGGGAGCTCAGGTGGTACAGGGAACCAAGCTGCAAGCTGCATGTTTTATGCAATGTCCGTGCAATTCCCTTAAAGAAGGGCTTGGCGTATATTTGGTTAACTAAGATAATATCATAAACAAAAATATCTGAGGATGTTAAGACCTTAGATAATGACAGATCTACATCCCTAGACAAGAAAGGTTCTTGTTAACTGGGCTCTTGGCTATTTATAATGCTGTGTCTGGCAGTATTCACTATTACTAGACAAACAGGAGGAAATGAAAAAAAAATGTATTGAATAAATAACAAGATAGAATTCAGTTTTATATTTCTCAAGTCAACATGTAGCTAAATATAGGAAAAACCAAACACTAACTAAACAATCAATTAAAAACAAAGTAAAAATAACAGATAAGACTAGTTAAATACTCAATCTCAGCACAACTCCACAAGGTTAAGCTTATTTGATTAATAATACAGAAGAGTTGCTAAATTCTGTGAGTTGAAGTCCACATGTTTTCAGTTTTCAGTTGAGAAACAGTAATCTAGAAGATCACATCCAGTTATTTGAGTGGACAATGGCTCATAGTGGGCAATGATTGTTCCAGCCCACTAGCCTTTTCTATCTTACTTTGAGTGTATAAATTAAAACAAACTATTAAGCATTCAAAGAAAGAGTGAAGTGAAGGTTTCACTCAGATCCTCTGTTTAGGCAAGAGAAATACTCAAATATGATTGTTTTACAATGTTGCAAGCTGGTTATAAAAAGGTTAGCCTGCCAGCACTGTTTTGCTGGGTTTCAGAGAGAGCTGTCACTGTTTGAATAAAGAGTTGAAGTCACTCCGTGAGTCTTTGTGGCAGAGGTGAAATTCAGCAGGTTCTAGCAGGTTCACTAGAACCGGTAGTAAATTTTCTAAGCAGTTCAGAGAACCAGTTGTTAGAAGAAATCTTATTTTATTTTTTTCCACTTTACAGGGTTTAATCCTGTAAGGAAGGCAGGAAAAAAACATTCTGGTGTTGTTTCTAGCCTAATCTTCATTGCCTGCTTACAGAAACTGCCCACCCAGTTACATGATCCTCCCCAGCTAGCCCACCAAGCCATCCCCACAGAACCGGTAGTAAAAAATTTGAATTCCACCACTGCTTTGTGGTCTTCTTGAGCTCAGAACAGAACACTGGTGACAAAGGTGGGATTCTGAGGAAGACAGAGACACAGAGCAAAACCCAGCCAGTACAAAGAACTGGACAAGACAAGGAAGTTGTCCATCAAATGACCATTGCAAACCTGTTGCATAAGTTGTATTCAAGATGACAGCGCATATACCACCCACCCCATTTGACCTGACCACAGAAAACTGGGACTCGTACATAAAGCAATTTGAATGTTTTCTGGAAGCTAGTGACCTTCTTGGGTTATCAGACAACTGGAAGAGAGTCATGTTCCTGAGTTACTGTGGCTCTGAGGTATTTGAAATGGCCAAAGCCTTGTTGGCCCCTACAGCTTATGAGCAGTGCTCTGTGTCATCTTGCTGGACATCCTCAAGATGCATGACGTGTCAGCACCTTCCGAGATTGTACGGCGCCATGAATTTCATCAAAGGGTCCAAGAGGAAGGCAAATCAATAAACAAATTTGTTGCAGTGCTCCAATGAGCCACCATCCACTGTGAGTTCCATGACCTAGATGAGCTGCTGTTGGACAGACTGGTCTGCGGGGTGAGAGGCGAAAACCTCCAGTGGCATTTGCTGGTGAAGCCTAACCTCACGTTGCAATCAGCATTAGGTGAGGCCAGAACAACCGAGAATTTTGACAGTTCAACGGCAGTATTAAAGAAAGAGGTCAAACCACCGACCAACCAGAAAACTGTTGTCACACAGCCAGTCCACACCAAACAAGACAGACAGACTGACAAGGATGATGACATATATCATATCAAAACAAGGCAAGACGCAAGAACTGAGGGAGATAGGAGAAAGATGTCATGTGCCAGCTGTGGAGGAAACCACCCAAGATCAACGTGCTGTTTCAAAGAGGCCATCTGCTGGAATTGTGTCAGGAAAGGCCATTTGGTGCGAGAGTGCCACGCACATCAATTTGTTAATCCTAGAGAGACTCAACCAGCAGGAAATTCAAATTTCAAATGTGGCCTAGCAAGCAAGAGCAACAGAGGCAGAAACGACAGAACCCGAATCGTCCCGCACATACCACATGGTCATAGAACAGACAACTAGCCAGAGGAAATGGAAATTCCAAGCTACTGTCCTCATTGAGGGATTGCTGTGCAGAATGGAAATTGACTTGGGGTCAACCATAACAATCATAGCCTGGAGCACCATCAAAAGGTTGGTGCCGAACATTGCAAAGAGAGATCTAACACATCAGAATCTACAGCTGAAGGACTATCAAGGAAACCACATTCCAGTCATTGGAATCATCAAACTCCATATGGTTTTTAAGAAATTCAGAGGAAAGTTGGAGTTGATGGTGGTGGATGGCGAATTGCCAAGCCTGCTTGGCTTTGTCTGGTTTGAGCCCCTTGGAATAGAAGTAACCGGTGTCAACGCAATGCAGAGAGATGATGACTGGAACAAGCTGATCTATGAGTTTGCTGATGTTTTTGATGTGTCATTAGGCAAGTACAAAGGAACCCCTCTTTCTTTTAATATTGACCCTAATATTAAGCCAATCAGAATGAAGCCCCGTAGAGTCCCATTCGCCCTAATCGATTCCCAATTGGACAAGTTAATAGCACAAGGGGTACTCAAGCCGGTAGACCATGCAAAATGGGAAACACCCATAGTCACACCTATGAAACAAGATGGGTCCATCCACATCTGCGCGGATTACAAATGCATGATTAACAAAGCATTACAGCAAAGTGCATATCCAGTTCCAATTGTACAACATTTATTGCATTCACTAGGCACAGGAAATACTTTTGCAAAATTAGATTTGGCCCAAGTGTATCAGCAGCTGCCAGTGGACAACACTACTGCCGAAGCTCAGATGATTGTTATACACAGAGGTGCATTCAAATGCAAATGTCAGCAGTTCAGCATGAACTTCACTCCTGGCATCTTCCAAAGCTCGATGGAAAGATTATTAGTCAGAATCCCTGGGGTTGTGCCCTATTTTTATGATGTTTTAATTTTGGCTAATAATAAAGAGGCACTATTAACCCGATTAAAAATAGTACTTAGTAGGTTTCAGGAGGCAGGATTGAAAGTGAAACGTGAGAAATGCCAGATAGCAGTGCCTAGGGTAGAATTTTTAGGATATCTTATTGATGGATCAGGGATCCACCCCACAGCTAGGAAAGTCAAAGCTATCAAAGAAGCACCAACCCCAATGAATCGGACTGAGCTCCAGGCTTTCTTGGGGCTATTGAACTTCTATAGCATTTTCCAGAGCAGAAGGTGATGATTGCTGAGCCTTTGCACAGGCTCTTCAACAGGAAGGTGACCTGGACCCGGGGCCGGAGGGAAGTGGCTGCTTTCACCGCTGTCAAAAACCTTTTATTGTCTGACAGTTTGCTGACTAAATTTTCAGAATCACTACCTGTCACTCTAACGTGTGACACTTCCCCGTTTGGTGTTGGGGCTGTTTTGAGCCACCGGATGCCTAATGGGTTGGAGGCACCAATTGCTTTTTATTCTTGAATCTTATCGGCGGCTGAAAAGAACTACAGCCAACTACAGGTGTTGGCTGCAGTGGCTGGAGTTAAAAAATTCCATGAATATTTGTACAGATGCCCTTTTGACTTGATTACTGACCACAAGCCACTATTGGGACTGTTGGCCAACACCAAACTTTTTATCACCTCATATGATGAGGTGGACTATATTTCTGGCAGCGTACAATTACAACCTGTCCCATCACCCAGGCAAAGCTTTGGGAAATACAGATGTCTTCAGCAGATGCCTATTATAGACATAGGCTCAGATCCAGCCCCTGCAGCACAAATCCTTCTCATTGAAGACTTACCAGATGGACCAGTCCAAAAGATTGTTTATTGTGGTGGAACAGAGTCATTGTGTTCCTGGGTCTATGAGAATATGTTTTAAATGTTTTGCATGAAGATCATCCGGGCATAGTCTGGATGAAGGCATTAGCACGTAGCTACATTTGGTAGCCCCACATGGACAAGGAGATTTCCCTGCAGTTGGGGACCTGCCCCAAGTATCAGGTGTCTAGGGCAGCCCCACCAGTGGCACCAGCTAAAGAGTGGGGAAATCCAAAATCTCCTTGGTTGCGATTGCATATTGATTTTGGGGGGGGGGGGCATTCCTTGGGCAAACGTTCCTAGTCATCATAGATGCTTACTCCAAGTGGCTAGAAATCAAACTGATAGTCCATCACAATGGAGGCAACTGTCTGGGTATTGAGGGGACTGTTTGCCACACATGGAATTTCAGATATCATAGTTTTGGATAACGGGCCACAATTTATACCGAAGCCTTTTCAGGTATTTTTAGCCAACCTGAGAATCCGGCATGCCTTGGTGGCTCCTTTTCATTCAGCCAGCAATGATCAAGCTAAACAGATGGTAAGAGCCACCAAGGGAGCCCTGTCCTGTATTAGTGCAGGTGGCAGGCTAAAATTGATAAATTCTTAGCAGTCCAGCACGTTACCCCAAGTGCCTCCACAGGCCACTCCCCATCAGAGCTACTAATGAGATGTTGCCTACAAACAGAACTAGATAGGTTGCACCCCAACTACTCTGCAGAAACCCTTTTAGACTCCATGAGTAAAATCAGGGTTTTTGGAGAAGGCAGCAAGGATTATGCCCACAACTACAGCAGGGGTGCACTATGGGTTCTAGCAACAGTCATCACTATCTGGGGACCAAGATCATACAGGGCAGAATTAGAGGATGGAAGAGTGTAGAAGAGACACATAGATCAATTATGAGGAAGAACAATAATGGCCAAAACCCCCAAAAGGAACAGGACCTCAAATACAGACCCTCCTAAACTCCACAGATAGAAATAGAAGCGAATGGCTCAGCGAAGGAAGTCATAGTTCCCAGGGAGATCAGTCACAAATTGGACTCAGCTAGCAGGGCCGAGCACCGTGCTGGGGAACAGGGCATACCCAAGAACAGCCCATGAGAGGTAGCAGATCCCACTGTTCAGGCTGACACCTCAGAATCTAGTGAACTGTGCAGGTCAGGGCGAACAAGACATCCTGCTTATTTATATGACTATGTCACTTGACCCTGCAGAATCCAATCCAGGCAGGGAGGGGTGTTAAGTATTCAAAGAAAGAGTGAAGTGCCTCTGTTTAGGCAGGAGAAATACTCAAATATGATTGGTTTACAATGTTGAAAGCTGACTATAAAAAGGCTAGCCTGCCAGCACTGTTTTGCTGGGTTTCAGAGAGAGCTGTCACTGTTTGAATAAAGAGTTGAAGTCACTCCGTGAGTCTCTGTGGTCTTCTTGAGCTCAGAACAGAACACAAACAAGCAAACAAAATGAAATGAGATCACCAGATTTCCAGAGGGAGTTTGAAATGAGATGCTATTAATATTTGATAATCCTTAAATTTATCATTTTTTGTTACCAATCTCAAAAAAAAAAACCTTATCCACACTCCCAGCAGATATTGTCCTTTTGTATTCACAACTCTTGTTTGAAGAGTAGGTGGTAACTATGGCCAATATAAATAAATAAAACAATAATGTTGTTGATAATTGCATGGATTTTATATCATGATGAAAATAAACAAGTTTATATCTAAACAGTTTATATCTAAAAAAATAGAGAGGTGGCTTGGCAACTAGAATTCAATTTATTCTGAAAGAGATGCTGCTGCCTCTATCTCAGGGATACCAAACTCAATTTCATTGAGGGCCACATCAGGTTGTGTTTGACCTTGTGTGTGTGTGTGTGGGTGTGTGTGGTCAGGATGGGTGTGGCTACTTTGATGTCATTTGTGTCAGGGGCACCTGTGGTGGCCCGAGCACTCTGCCAGCGAAAATGGGCTCTGTTTTCGCTGGCTCCAGTTTTGGCTGTTTTTGGCTTCGTTTTTGGCTGCGATGGCCTCCTGCAACCCCCTGCTAGCAAAAACAGAGCTCAGGAGGGCCCTCCTAAGCTCTATTTTTGCTGGCACTGGCACTGGCACCATGGGCCAGTCCTTTGCTGTTTCTGGAGTGGCTCCATGGGTCATAACTAAGCACCCCGTGGGCTGGATCTGGCCCCAGGGCCTTGAATTTGACATCCCTGCTCTAGCTCATCATTGGGAAGACTTCTTGATCCCATCCTATCCCTGCACTCACAATTACTTATGTGGGAAAGAGAGAATCCATGCCAACTTTTGCCATTCCTAAATCAGTGTTATATGATGGCAGTTATCCAGGTCTTGGCATGATGACAGGCTAGCCCTAAGGAATATCTGGAAATTTCCATAAATGCAAAATGTGGCAGTTAAGATGTTAACGTGCATAATATAGGAAGCTTCAAAATCTTCACTAATTGTCATTTATTTTCCAATTTCATTTCAAATGTTGCTTGTAATTATTAACACTTTAAACAGCTTAAGCTGTTCCCAAATTGTCTTGACTGGCTGAGGACTCCAAGGAAGCCAATTATGGAGTATATCGATGCAGGCTTTCACAGCAAGCATCAATCCAGTGTTGATGAGCTTCCAGGCTAATAGGCCATAGTCTAATTATCTGGTATCCTGATGTTTCGCCAGCAAGCATGGCTGGCATCTTTAGAAGTGAAAGTGATCTGCTGCATAATGTACTTTCTTGGAAGCTCACAGGCAATTGAGCAGGAAGTGACTGAGCTCTTGTCTTTGTAACAGAACTAATCTCTAATTGGATCATATCATTGGAATTTTGAAAATCCAGTTTCTGATTGGTTCCTTGCCCCAGTCAATTTGTAACTGGACTACTTGTGAAGAAGTTCCAAAGGAGCTAATTTATGATTGGCTGTCCTTCAAACATGCTACTGCTGCTTTTAATTTAGTTGAGACTAAATTCCAAATGGGGTTGATTAATTAAGGGCTGTTGTATTTTGGGATGTCATTTGTTGAAAAAATATAAAAATATATTTTATAAAATATACATATAAAAATATAAACAAGTGGTCTTGTTTAGCAGGCATATACAGTGTGAAGTTGTAAAATTAGGATATTATAACATTTCAGAAAAAATAACCACACTGAGGTAGAAATTAGAGCTTACAAGCCTTTAGCTTTTGCTTCAAAGTATCTGATAAGTAATCCAGTAATGAGCAGCAGGTTGATTCTTTGAATTCTTTGCTAATTTTCTAATTACAGTAAAGAAGAAAAAACAATAACTTCCACTGAAAGTAATATTCTGGTGTAACACCAAAGGCAATATTAGCCTTCTATTTCTATGGTACCTAGTTCACTGTATTTCTAACACAGTGATGCTGTGGACATTCTATCCCAATCTCTAGAGGGTACTGAGGACAGAATGGTGCAAAACAGGTTTTTACTCAACCTGAGCAAGACAGAGTGATTGTGAATATTTGGAGTCTCTGGAGAAAAGGTTCTTCCATCTTTAGTGGGTGTGGTTATGAAGATCAGGTGGTAGCTGCAGCTAGGAGGGCTTCTATACACCTGTGAGTGGTGTACCAGTTGCGGCCATGGCTGGATTGGGGAGGCCCTGCTCATAGTAACTCATGCCCTTGCAACCTTTGGTATAGACTACAGTAATATGCTGTACATTGAGGAACATCCACAAGCTTCAATTGGTGCAAAATGCAGCTGCACAGGTAGTAAATACTGTCAGATATATGGCACATGTAACACCACTTCTTCTTGAGTTGCATTAGTTTCCAGTATATTTCTGGGTGCAATTTAAGGTGCTGGTTGTAACCTTTAAAACCCTATTTGGTTTGGAACCAGATTATGGGGTTGTTTTTTTTTGCCTTTTTTTCAAGTGTTTCTGCTCAGTTAGATGGGCATGTTGCAAATCCTGTCATCCAAAAAAATGTCTGCTGATGGGGAACAGAAGACAAGTTTTTTTTCCCCTGCAGTGGTCTCTGCTCAATGGAGCATCCTCCTTTTGGAGATTAGAATGGCCCCAACCCTGTTAGCCTTTCATAAGGCTCTAAAAACCTAGCTATGTTCCTGAGTCTGGGGGGCTGAATGTGTTAAGGGCCCTGTTTCCTGGCTGTATTGCTAACTGGCCAAGAATCTCAGCTGCTATAGGTACGTTTATTTTGGATGTTTTTATTTTTTTGTTTCAAAATGTTTAGAGTCTTAATTGTAATATTTTTCTGAACTGTAAACCACACAGAGTCTTTGACAGAGATGGATGACTATATAGAAATTGAATAAAGCAAATATATACTAGGGTGACCAACTGTCCTCTTTTGCCTGGACATGTCCTCTTTTTACGTCCAGTCCGGGGCGTCAGGGCAGGTTTTATAAATTTTATAAATTTACTTGGACACCCCGGACTGGATGTAAAAGTGGCGATGTCATGTCCGGGCAAATGGAGAAAAGCGAGAGGCTCCAGCAAGAGGTCCCGGAACAAGCTTCTTGCTTCTCTGCCGAGTCTGGATTTGCAGTCGATTTCTGGCAAAGGGAAGCCCCCCCTGACCCCCCCCGCCCCCCTGCCCCCACTCCTGCCCCCGCCAACGAGCCCCCCCGCCGCCGCCGCCCCCTGCCCCCCCTGCCCCCGCCCCCGATGCCGATGACGCCCCACCCCCGATGATGACGCCCCACCCCCCGACGATGATGCCCCACCCCCCGACACCGCCTCCCGTCCTCTTTTTTGGCTATCAAATATGGTCAGCCTAATATATACACATATATGTCATCTTTATATTTGTCTTGAAAATATCAGTTTTGGGGATTTCTTGTAGCAATAATTCAGAAATCCATTGTACAACAGTTAGATACCCCCCCTTACAATAAATATTTGTGTTGGGCTTTTTTTTTTGCCCATTTTGAGTTGTTGGGATGGTACCTTCCTAAAACAATTAAATACAACTTTCTGGGGGTTGTGGAAATCTTCAGACAAACTTTAAATGATATGCTTGAAAAGGTATCATATCTTAATTTAATACAGATAAAAAGGAAACTTGTAAAAAAAAAAGACTTTCCAGATTATGCTCTTTTAAATTCAGTATGTTGTTGCTTATTTGGTTGTACCCTCCCTTTGGAACAAACTGCCCCCGGAGATCCAGACCATTACAGACCTGTGGACCTTCCGGTGCGCATTAAAGTCCCATTTGTTCCAACAGGCCGGTCTGGCCGAACATTAACTTTGGGGTTGATTGGGTTTTTAAAAAATTTTAAATTTTAATTTTTTTAAATATATTT
>JAEANM010012886.1:0-14625 GCA_017656035.1 Myanophis thanlyinensis | reverse complement strand
ATTTATTTATTATTTGAATTTATATACCGCCTCTCTCCCGAGAAGGGACTCGGGGCGGTGTACAACCATCTAAAAACAAAAGAATAAATTAAAGTTTATGATAGTTTAAAAATTAAAGTTTATGATATAATTAGAAGTTTATGATATGCTGCTTGGTCATAAACTAGAAAGTCTAATTGAGTTTTCTTTCAAGGAAGGGGGAAAGCAGGCTTTTAAGATTAACTTTAAACTTTCTAAATTATCTTACTTCCAATGTAACCTAAAACTGACATGCCAAGAAAGCTGAAGCAAGCCAACAGGGCTGAATGCTCATAGGGGAATATCTACACTGCATCAGAGAATTGGCTCGTGTGTCAGATTGCAAGTCATTTCATACTTATTCAAGGCTAACTGCCTCATGCTTCTCAGAAAGCACATCAAATTGTACAATTTAAAAAATGTTTGGCTAGTATCATGGCAAATAGCAACAACTCCAAATACACCTGGAAAATGGTACGATTAGTCATGCAAGGCTTCGGTTAAAATGAAAAACTCAGTAAGAAAAAGAAAACAAAAACGCTGAGAAAGTGAACTTGATGTTTTCAGAGTTACAAATGTGCCTAGTACTTAGGTCACATAATTGTTCTCCTATGCTTTTGATATTTCCAGGTTTCTGAAATATGTAATTTTTACCTGCAGATGTTTCATTCACCAGCACCAATGTTAGTCAGCCTGGGATTTGTTTCTGGTTTAAATAAATTGAACATCCATTTTATTGGAAGATATTGTACAGGCAGCCTGCTTCCTGTCCTGGTGTTGTGGATTACAGCAGTGGATTTGTGCTTGTTTGAATAATTTTATTGCCCAGTTTCTCTTATGGGAGGAAAGGGTGGCGAATTAGAAATGCAAGGCTACAGAAAAACAATCCACAATAACCAAGTGCTCCATTGTGAAAGTAACAACCCAACCTCTCACAAACAGGCCGCCTATACAACATCTTCCAACACTGTAGATACCCATGCAACTTGATCAAAACAAATGCCTGACCACTCAGCCCACTACAGCACAATCAACACAAACTGTAAAAAAAAAAAACACTAGAATACATCATAAATATCTCAAAACAAACAAACTATTACAGCATCATTGTAGCACGTAATCCAACTAAAGCCCACCAAAATTTAAGTAACCCAAAAACCCCAAGAAGAACAAAAACCACCTTCAACATACAGAATAAGGACTGTAATAGTCACAATATAGACAATCAAGAAGTAAACTAGATTGCAGTTTACTTTACATTCATGACCACTACATTGCAGTGAAATGAAAACTCCTTGAGCATACAATACAAGACAGACTCAACCACAGTTTCAACTGGGAAAGTGCGGGCTTTCTAGACCAAGCCAAATCCAAAAATGTTATTTAGATAAATCAGCCATCAATAGACACTTAGAAATAGCTCATTTACCCAGCATTAAAAAGAGACAACAAAAAGCTAAGAAGGAAACAGAAAGACCACAACATATCCCCTCCAGTACCCAACACCTAGATAAGCTGGAATTAACACCGGTCAAAAAATCAAACAGAAAGCAATATCCTATTCAAAGAACTATCAAAGGCAAAATCACACCCGCACTAACATGGTCAGGGGAAGCTCCAGTGTATAAACAGTGTATAAACCATATATTGAATAACACTGATGGTGTTACCTTGTTGGGTAATGAAATGTCTGCAAGCAAACAACCAAGTTCAGAGAGTACCAAGGGTGCCACAGTTCAATTTCAAATTTATTGGTCACATACACAGTCATACATGCTACGATAAGCAGTGAAATGCTTACGCAACTGCAGGTAAGTTCAACCCTGTGCTACATATATTCTCTTCTACTGGAATATATATACTTTCCCATGTAAGTCTGAGAGTATCTTTGCAACATTTCGGCGAGGTCCCACTCGCCATCTTCAGACTGGTGCCTTCTGCTTCATGCCAGTGCAAGCAGTGTGTGACCGGAGCTGCTGTATAGATAGATATAGATATAGAACAGATAATTATCCAAGAACATCACTACTAATAACAGTACATAATTAAATGAATATCTTTAAAAAAATCATAATAAAAAGGTAAAATAATAATAATAATAATAATAATGACTTATGTTATTAAATCTTGCATTTGCAATATAGGAACTACTGATTTAAAACTCTGTAAGATAAAGACCAGGTGAGTCTGATGGAGTCTCTCTGTTGGAGAGAGTTCACTATGATTTTGAAATTATTTTATCCCAGTTTCTTTTCTAAATATTTATAACATAGCAGAACAGGGAGATGTAATTTTTTATCTCAGGTGTACTGATTTTCTGCATGCTTGTTGTTTTTAAATTTTAATGCCTGACTTCCATTTTAAAATGATACAGTTTTGATTTATACTGTACAATTGCAATTATTCACACCATGCTGTGTATATAGTAAAACTGTTTTCATTTGGAGATCATTTTTTGAGGATTGGGAGGTCACACATATTCAGCTTTGGGAAGTATGTATATGTCCCGCATATGTGCCGCATAGCAAATATCATCTATTAAGTTGGAAATGTTGCCCTTGTCAGTTAACTTGAAATTAGCAATTCTTTCAAAGTACGGCCTCAGTCTATAAGTTGAATTACAGATCTAAGGCACGTCTTTCACTTTTGAAATAATATGCGTTTTATGAAAGTATGAATTTACTCATGGTTTATCCCACAAAAAAGGAACTGTCAGCACTGTTGACACTACCCAATGGGAGATTCACACACACACAATTTGTTTTTTTCTTTAGATGATTCACAGTAATCACAACAAATTTTTAATTGGAATTCATCCATGAATTTTACATTGGGGAGATTAAAAGAAATATGTATTACGGTCAAATACTAGCACAATTAAAAATATCCAAAGAGTTTTTAGTTAAAACTCAGAATAAAATAAAATCTATGTTAAAATCATACTTTGGTAGTCCATCAACAGCAGGTAAACAAGATCACAGTCTAAGCAATAATGTAATGTTAATCCTTAAGCTGTAAAATCCTATGGTTCTTTGGTGCTAAAATGCAACAGGGTGATAACATCAAAAGATTTGGCGCATTAATTGTGTATAATTGTTACAGTGAATTATTCATCAAGTTCTGGTGAATCTTCAGTGCCACTGTGCAAAATCTACCTACCTGTGCTGTATAGATCCATTCATCTTCAAGCAACTGCTGAAGATAAACCATATCAGAATGGCCAAGATACCTACTACTTATTGGAAAAATAAATTTTGTTTGAATGTCCCTATTAAAAGAGTAGGGAAGGACGTGTTCAGAGGTTTCTACCACCCCAGAATCACAGGGACAGAATCTTTCAGTCAATGATATCCCTTTATATTTGCCGTCCAGGGTGGCTGAGGAGAGCACATGGCATTTTATTTTGGAGAATTATTGGTGCTAGGCCTTGGGAGGGGGGAATCAAGTTTTAGCCAAAGATTTAAAGAAGCTATACAGATTCTTGCTTCAACTTTTATCAATCCCATCTTCAAGCATAGGAGTGTGTTTGAAGGTTTCTGGATAATTGCTCTAATCTATTTGGATTGAACTTTTTCTAAAGGTGTAAAACAAGAAGCTGGGGGGTACAAGCAGGGTCCCGCAAAGAAGCTATGATGGCGACTTGGAAGCCTGGAAAAGCTTAATTGTGGCAGGAACTCAGTATCCTCCCTTTGAACAAAAAGAAATGAGAATGTATTAGCTGATTTTTGACCAGATTGCAGCTGCACAGTCACAATGTCCTTTTCCTTCAGCCAGTGGCATGTATGATGACACCCAGATACTTAAAGGTGGGCACTTGCTTCATATTATGCCTGTTGAGATACCATGAATGGAACTTTGGCCTTTTAGCAAGGCCACAACCTTCATTTTCTGGTGGCCAGTTTGTCATTATCTATTGTCATTGTCATCTCGTAACAATGAGAACAGCTTGCCTTCAGAAATCATGGGTGCTTCATCACTAGAGGTTTTTAAGAAGAGACTGGACAGCCACTTGTCTGAAATGGTATAGGGTTTCCTGCTTGAGCAGAGGGCTGGACTAGAAGACCTCCAAGATCCCTTCAAGCTCTACTCTATTCTACAATTATTATAATGGTGAACGAGGACACACAAGGTTCTTTTAAGACCTACAATGGGGAAACTGTACTGCTAAAACCAGTCCTTAATAAGCAGCAGAAAGACAAAACAACCCAGTGAACAGTACCCTTCAAGTATGTAGTCTCCAAGGATATACCCTGTCTTCTGCCTTCACCTGAGTCACCCATGTGTTCTTAACATTTTCTCATAAGGTAGCTCCCCAATTGCATCTCCCAGAAAATGGTCATAAATTCTTATGAGGGTGTTGGAAGTTAACACCAACCCCTCTCCTAGAAAAATGAAAAAAGGTTAAAAGGCAGAATATTTCCCCTAAAAGAAAAATAGAAATCTTAAGACAGAAACTCAGCCCCAGCCCCAGCACCCTGCCCCAACAGATACTTTGGTTATTTGGAAGACAATAGATTGAGCTAGCTTTATTTGCAACATAAAAGGCCTTCACCCTCAGGATGGGATTGCCCAACTCTCCACATGGCCCCTTAGAAAATTACATCACTCAGCAAGATTCAACCAAGCTTAGGACTCAAAAGACAACCTGTAAAGTTGCCCCTGCATGGCACCATGGGAGTCTGACAACCAATCAGAGCACAAGTTCAAATTCAAACTCCAACAGAGGGCATAAAACCCAGGGACTCTCAGCAGCTCTGTCCTTTTCACACAGGACTTCAAGCCTGCTCCACCAATTAAACCATCCTTCCAAGCACTCTCCATGTTTCCAGTGTCTTTCTCCCCACTTGGAAGTGAAGCCACAAGGGCATTTCTTCCAACAAAGGCTAGATGGGGACTCTGCTGAGATAATTACCAAAGGTGACGACCCTCTCATTCAGCAATTGGCTGTTATCCAGAGACAAAGACATTCAGGAGATGTTACAACAATAAAAGGCATCTTTCTGTCAATAAAATTCTTTGGCAATTTTAAAAGATTCTAAAAGGGCTGAATATATGAAACATGTGAAATCATTTAGGCATGATTGTCACTGGTCCTGGAAGGATTCTATGTGGCCTCTCTATTTTTTAATTTTTCCAGGCAGCCATTATCTATTGATAGCCAAATCTATTGATTTATGTTTTAGACATAGGCTGCAAAGAAGAAAGCAAAAGGCCTAGATAGACAGGTGAAGCATGCCTGTGAATGAATAAGGAAGGATGCTGAAAATAAACCTAACATGAGAGGACAGGTTGAAAATTTTTTTTCGCATATATCTAAAGATGACAGAGCGAAAAGTGGTGAGCGTAATTTTGCTGACAGGTGGGGAAAACATATCTTATGCAAATGGTGCTTGATAGTTAACAGTAGGAAGCATTGTGATAATGGACTTTAATAGCCTGGTATCTTATATTCGCAAGGGTGGATGAGTGGTATCTCTGTAGAATTTCCAGTAAGGAAAGAAAAAAGTAAAATACCAAGTTTAGACATGCCTGTTCCGGAAGATGTAATGGAGGACTTGTCAACAGAGCTCAAATATTTTTATAAGAAATGTAACAGTATTGTGAATATCAAAAGAATGCAGCTCTGGTGTTCAAGGACTGCACTGAACATCTGAAGTGGGACAACATCTACGAGATATGGTATACCCATATTTATTTATTTTTATTTTATTTATTTGCACAATTTCTATACCGCCCCCCTCCCGAAGGACTCGGGATGGTGTACAGCCAACTAAAAGAACCACTAAAGATAAATAACAGTTAAAACAGATTAAAAATTAATTAATATAATGGCCGATCAAATTAAAACCTGATGTAAAAATGTTAAAAAATTAAGACAATTAAAACTAATTTAAAAACCAATTAAAACTAATTAAAATCCCCAACCGATAGTACTAGGCCAGACCGGCCTGTTGGAACAAAAAAGTTTTTAATGTGTGCCGGACAGTCCATAGGTTCGTGATGGTCTGGATCTCCAGGGGCAATTTGTTCCAAAGGGAGGGTGCCCCCACAGAGAAGACTCGAACCCTTGGGGCCACCAGACGACACCGTCCTGATAATGGAACCCCAAGAAGGCCCACCCTGTGGGAATGCACAGGTCGACAGGAGGCTGATGGTGGCAACAGGTAAGTACCCAGGTCCCAAGCCATGGAGCGCTTTGAAGGTGAGAACCAGCACCTTGAATCGCACCCGGAAGGCCACAGGGAGCCAGTGCAGCTTGCTCAGGAGAGGTGTAATATGGGAGCTCCGAGGACCCCCCCAAAATTATCTGTGCGGCCGCATTCTGCACCAACTGCAGCCTCTGGATGCTTTTCAAGGGGAGCCCCCTGTAGAGAGCATTGCCATAGTCTAGGCGAGAGATGACACGGGCGGAAGTGAGGTACAATTAAAGTTTTTCAGTATTACCCTATTTTTAAGTTTGGGTGGATTCTTCATAAATTTGTACACTATAATTAATTTTGTTTATGAATATATTTTTCTTAAGGTATTGAGATCAAATGGCATGAAGTTTACTTACTAATGCGGGAATTGACTCTGAATGCAGTTTTAATATATTTCAGCGCTATGATTTTTCTGTTTCTACCTTCACCTGAATGTAATAACTTTATAATCTGTTATTGTAAATTGGTAGAACATAATATAGATGACTACCATGTGATAAGAATGATTCATCTTAATGAAGCATTTTAACCTTGTTCATCACTTCAGTGAAGAGTATAGTATACCAAAATAGATCACTTCAATAGACCTAGTTACCTCACAAATACTGATTTCTGTAGCTGAATAAAGCAAAGCAGCACACAACTCTTCCACAGACAGCCATTTTATTTTGTGGAGTTTTGTGGAGCTTTGGAGGAAAATTTCATTCAATTCTCTGTCCAAGGGAAGTGCTCATTCAAAGATGTGCACAGCATCGAAACTGAACATTAATTTTTCAGGTTACAATGAAACCTATGCTGTTTTGAATATTTAGAGGCATTGGAATTGAATCTAGTAATACCAAATGTATATTCTAGGGAATTTAAGACAACCTTAACCTGAGGCTTTAAATATTATTTTTAGGTTAAGGATTCAGGGCATAGAAATCATTGATAAAATGGAGGTGAATCTCAAAACAGCTTGACTAGTCATTTTAGTAATAGATGAGAGCGCTGGAAATGGGAGTAGAAAATGTTATAAGAGATCTTGCAGGAAAGAATGGAAATCTGCATTCCTGCCACATACATCAAATGTGAGTCTGCGCTAAATATTGTTCAGATAAAGCATTGCGGTATACAAAACTTCTTGAACTTGAATCACGGCAAACTCAAAACACTTCCAGAATACTTCAAACCAGTAGAAATAATACCAGTAAACTCTTTCAGCATAAAACCAGGAATTTTAAGATCCAAACACAGGAGTGTAGCCTACTTTTGATACAATAATCTATGCACTTTTAGATTTTCCAAATTCAGAATGTAGGTTTTTTTTTTTGCTACAGATGAAATGCTGTTAGGATGATACCATTGTCCATGAAAGATAATCTGAGATCAAGTGGTAATTCTTCAGCCAGTGGAAAATAATCTGACTGCCATCAGATTAAAAACGCTTTTGCATGCTCAAACTGTTTCTACTTAGCTCAACTGACCGATGTGATGTTTTCCCAGTTTCTATTTTAGTGACATTTTCAATTTGTTATTTATATTTCAGTGAACTGTGGGGGAGTATAAAATGAAGTTCAATATTTTGTCTAGATACTACATTTAATATCCCAGTCAGGAGAGAGTTGAGTAATATTAATATAAATGAATAAAATTCCACTACAAGGGCAGACAGTTCAAGTGATTGTTCTTTATATAAACTGGAGAAATGATGCAGGCTCTTGGAGGGAAAACAGGCAGAGTGACATTGAAAGAATGGACATCTAGATCAGGGATCTCCAACCTTGGCAACTTTAAGACTTGTGGACTTCAATTCCCAGAATTCTTCAGCCAGCAAAACAGAGTCCACAAGTCTTAAAGTTGCCAAGGTTGGAGACCCCTAATCTAGATGAATCGTAATCCCAACCTTTTATATTTTGCCTTTCTGTCTTGTTGTTGTTTAATTGCAAACAAATTAATAGAACTCTATAAAACTTTAGGGCTGGTTGAGAGAAGAAAATGCTTCATTAAAACATTTAATATGCTGTTTAACAAATAACGGGATAAAAATAATCACCAAAATATGAAACATTTGCATTTGTCTAGTGACATCAAATGTTGATGACATTCGAGTTCAATCTGTGTTTGCAAATAATAAACTGTAAATAAATTCAGATAAAGGCTGTGTCACATATATCACCATGGGAAATGTAGAAAAAGTTTTCTTTCAGAAGCCGTATCTGTTTTCCTTTCTGCCTTCCTTCTGAAAGCACCAATTGGTAATACATTTTGTTTATTAAATTTATACTGATAAGAGTTGGTGCTGCTAATTCCAGCAGAAAATAGTGTATTATATCTCTCAGTCTTAATATATGTGATATATGATCAACAGATGATGATGGTGATGGTGATTATTATGATGATTAAGATAGATTATCTATCAGATAGATAGATAGATAGATAGATGCTTGCCACTATACGATTGACCCTTACCAGTATTTTCCAGGAAAGAAGACTTAAGCGTTCGCAGTGCAATGGCCCACAGATATCCTTGTGCTAAATCTTGGCTTGACCTTTTTATGGAATAAATGAAGATGTCTTTGTTCACATGTAATGCTAAACTAAAGGACATCATTGTCAAACTAGGACAGCTAGATGCGCACATTGACTCAGCTAAAAGCAACGTACATATTATGGTTTATTGTGAAGATTATCATTTATATGTTTATATAACAATCATCAGGGAGGAAAGGAGGATTCAAATTCAAATTCAAATTTATTGGTCACATACACAGTCATACATAGTACGATATGCAGTGAAATGCTTATGCAACCGCACGCGACCGCGAGTAAGTTAAGACAAAATAGGGGTAGGAAATAAGTTAGGGATGGTTGGGAAGGTGGGAGTTAGATACAGTCATGGTTCCTGTTATAGTCCTGAGTATTCTTGTGGTTCCTGGTTTAGTGTCCGTATTGCCTGTGGAAAGAAGCTTTTCCTCATTCTCTCTGTGTTTGCCTTCAGAGAGTGAAGATGCTTTCCTGACCACATCGTGGTAAACAGTCTGTTGTTGGGGTGGCTGGGTTCGGCAGCATTTGTTGTAGATGGAGTGCAGCTCAGGGAGTTTGGTGCGGATGATGCGCTCAGCTGAGCGTAACACTCTCTGTAGTCTGTTTTGCATGGTGCTATTCCCAAACCAGGTTGTGATGTTGCCCATCAGGGTGCTCTCTACAGTGCAGGAATAGAAGTTCCTAAGCACCTTCGGTGGAAGTCTGAAGTCCTTCAGGATTATGTTGTGTGCTCTCATGAAAGAGCCCCAGTTACAACAAGGTGTGATATTTTCAGTCTAATCTTTTGTGCTAATCTCTAGTACTGTTGTTTTCTGCTTAATGTATTCTAAGGCCCTAACTAAATCATGTTTATATTGCACTTTAAGGCATGTCCAACATAGCTACCATGATTTATTCAACAAAATGTAGTCTGATGTAATGACTAAGATTCTGGAGACTATGAATTCTGGGTCTCTTTTAGGCATGAAAGTGGAGTGGATGACTCTGGGCCAGTCATTTCTTTCAACTTAACCTATCTCACAGTGTTGCAGTTGTGAGGAAAATAGGAGAAAAAGTAGAATTAGATATTTTTCCTACGCTGAGTTATTTATAAAAATTAAAAATGTGGATAAAAATTAATTAACGATTGATTGTAGTGTTCTAAGGAAAAAGAAATCTTTCGCACTCAACTTCATCAAACTGAATCTTTTACATAAACATCTCAGTGTTGTGAGTTTTCTATTTAAATGACCAAATATTTTAATAGAATACAATATTTTAGTAGAATTTATGAAGAATACAACAAAAAGGGGTTCTGTGTTTATAAATTAAAGTAACTCTAATAAACAATGCAACAATTTATCTGAGTTACTTTAATTTGTAAAGACACAGAACCCCTTTTAGTTGCATTCTACTAAAATTCTACTAAAATATTGTATTCTACTAAAATATTTGGTCATCTAAATAGAAATATTTGCCAAAACTGGTACATCTGTGGTATACCATTTTTTTTGGCAATACTACCAATCTTTGGCAGGATTATTAGAAAATGTTCTAACTGGAAGATACAAGATGCCTTTGGCCATAATAAAGATTTCTTCATTCATGTTTTTAATTATGGGTGTTTTTAATTTAGTCTTAAATTGTAATTTTAAAATGTGATTTAATCTGGCCTCTGTTTAATTGTTTTAATTGATTTTAAATTGTATTTTTGTACTTTTCCATTTATGTTTTTTATTGGCTGTTAACCGCCCCAAGTCCTTAGGGAGAGTGGGGTGCTATATAAATTTAATTAATAAATAATAAATAAGAATAAAAAGTCAAATTAAACATAGACAATATATATATACTGCTACCATTTATAGGAGATGTCTTCTTATATCCTGAAGGATATTTTCTTCTGAAATATGTAAGGGAAAGAAGTATTATTATGGTCTCACAACCTAAGGACATTCTAAGAAGCAGACCATTCCTTCATTTTTATTTTGTTGCATGCAACCTAGTAATCTCATACTGAGAGTACAAGTTAAAGGCTGGTCTAATTTCTTCACTTGGCTCTTACGGGCTACAAGCCAGATGCTAAATGAATGTCCTCCATGATTTTCATACTACTATCTACGCAGATTTGCCATGGGGCAGTGCATATTCTCACAGACAGGAGCTCTTCTTTGCTGATCAAATAAGGTTGGGGATCCATACATTTTGCCTTAAGTATGAATCTATTCGTTGTCTGAAACAGGTCCCTAGTTATTTTTGTTTTCAGTAGGTTCTGCTTGAATCTTCCTGAGTAAGATTTAAACCGAAAGCATCTCTAGACCAAGCTTTTGTTTATTTTTTATTAATCCACCGAGTTCTTATTTCTCAAAGGGAAATGCAGTATATATAAATAGAAAACAAACCTCAAGTTCTCTCAGTCCATGGGAAAAAGTAAACATCTGTTTCTACACATACCCACACCAAGAAACTCTATACAATTTCGGACAAATGGCTGTCCAGTCTCTTTTTAAAAACTCTAGTGATGGAACAGCAAGAATCCATTAGTTAATTGTTCTCACTGTCAGTAAATTTCTACTTAGTTCCCTAAATTCCATCCATTGCTTCTGGTACTTTGGAAAATAGATGACCCCCTCTTCTTTCTGGCAGCTCCTCAAATATTGGAACACTGCTATCATGTCAACCCTCATTCTTCTTTTCACTTCCTGCAACCAATCCTCCTTTTTTTTAGCCTCCATCCCTCTCATCTTCTCTGCACTCTTTGCAGAGTCTCAACATCTTTTTTACATTGTGGTGACCAAAACTGGATGAAGTATTCCAAATGTAGTCTTACCAAGGCGGTACTAACACTTCACATGATTTTGATTCTATCCCTCTGTTAATGCAGCCTAGAATTGCATTGGCTTTTTTGTTGGCTGAAGCACAAAGGAAGGTATCATATTTAAGTGATTGTCCACTAGACTCCAAAATCCCTTTCAGAGTTACTGTTATTGAGCCAAGTTTCATTTAATCTGTACTTGTACATTTGGTTTCTCTTACCTAAAACCTTACTTTTCTCTACACCAAATTTCGTTAGATAGGGCCCAGTCTTCAAGTCTGTTGAGATCAATCTGGATCTTGAATCTACAGTATCTTCTGAGATGTTGACTACTGTATTTCTACCAGCTTGGTGTCATCTGCAAATTTGATGAGTTCCCCGTCTATTGTCCCATCTAAATCATTTATAAAGATGTTGAAGAATATCGGGTCTAAAACAAAATTTTGGGGTGCCTCACTGTTTACTTCCCTTTGTGTACATGTAGTTCCATTAAGGACTACACATTGAATGCAGTTTGTCAGCCACTTACAAATCTGTTAGATGATGATGCTATCTATCCCACATTTTTCTAGCTTACTAAGAAGTAGGTTGTGGTCTAATTTGTCAAAGGCTTTACTGGAATCCAAGAATGCTATGTCCACAACATTTTGCTGATTCACTAATCACTTTGTCATAGAATGAAATAAAATTTGTTTGGCATGATCTGTTTTTGACAAACCCATGTTGGCTTCTGGTTATAACTTTACTTACTTCTAGGTGCTCACAGATTTGTTGCTTGATTGTCTTTTCCAGAATCTTCCCAGGTATTGAGGTCAGGCTGATTGGTCTGTAGTTATCTGGACCTGTTTTTTTTTCCTTTTTTGAATCACTTTAGTTCTTTCCCAATCTCCAGTTCTCCGGGATCTTTGAAAGATATGGTTCAATAGTTCTGAAATCACATTTGCCAGCTCCTTCAGAACTCTGGGATGTGATTCATCAGATCACGGTGATTTGAATTTGTCTAGAGTGGGCAGGTGTTATTTGGACTCCTTTTGCAATTTTTAAAATGGTTTTTACAAGGCAGAAACTAGTCCTACCATCTAAAAACAATATTTGAATAATCCCAAGCATAGCCAACTGCATAGCCAATAATCCCAAGCATAGCCAATTGTTGACAAGTGGCAGGAAGGAGCAAAGTTGGGAGACATTTTCAAAATTATTGCTTGTTAAGCTACTACCTTCTCATCACTTTCAGATCAAAATATATATCACTTTTTTTTTCCTTTCTATCCATTACAAATATTTTTACACTCCTTTATACTTGTGAAGAAAGCTACAGAACTCCTAATTAAATACTGCCTCCTTAAGCATAACAAAGGTGCTTTAGTCAATTGGCTGGGAACCCAGCATTTTCATTTCTCTTTAATCCATTCTCTCTCCAACGTAGCACATTTCTCTAATTTCAACACTGCCAAGGACCTTTCAATCACACTGACATATATTCAAAACATCTCACTAAAATTAATACGTTCTCAGTTTCTACCACCCAAACCTGATAATGTATTAACTTGAGAAAACTTCTTGAAATCAAGAGCCTGGGTATAATGGCAAGAAAGACAAAAGGAGAGAGAATTTTTTGCTCTTTCCATAAATAACTTTTTTTTTTAATTAAACCAGAAGGACGTATGAAATTTTAGCTGTGACATTATGCACACTTACCAGTGTGGAAAACTGAATGAAATCCAGTGGGATTTTCTTATAGCCAAACAGACAACAAACTAAATATTGTTTTCTATTGTCCCAGAACTTACATTTAAAATAAAAAAAGACATTTTCATGAATGAAGGAGAATATATGTGTCCCAGGATAAAGTTGCAGGATCCAATCTGGGTTGGGACCAGAGGTTTAGTCTTCATGCTGGAGCCTATCTTCAGAGAACTTTTCTCTAGCAGAGTGTGTGCTTTGAACTATTCTGGATGTGGTATTTATATGGTGCCAGGTTGTGTGGGGCTTTTTAGTTGTTTGTTGGGGTATTACTGATTGGCTATTAAGTTGCTGGCTGCTGTTTCCTTGTGCTGCCAAGCCCAAGCTTCCTGTTTACTAGATAAACTGGTGGTAAATCAGCATTCCTGTTGACTGATGAGGGGGCTGTTTCCCAGGTTTCAATCACTTCCCTGGTTGTTTTTGTACCTGCTTGTCCGACAATCTTAGTAGCTGAAAAAATGAACATATGTCCTTGTTTACTGCAATGTAAGGCTACCAATGAATTCAGGTCTCCTCCTCTGACCGCTTGCTTGTGTTCTTGCAATCTGGTGGTTAGCTTCTTCTCTGTCTGAGTGATCCATGCAGAGGATCCAGTAGATTACATTGGAAGTATCTCCCATCTCCAAGTGATCTTTACTATGCATAATTTGTCCTCATATCCTACTTCTGGGTGGTGTACGATGACCACTTGAAGATCTTGGAAGCTGTAGAATGGGCTTGGCAGCACAAGGAAAAAACAGCCAACAACTTAATAGTTAGCCATCAACACCCAAACAACTAAAAAGGCACACACAACTAGGCACTATATAAATACCACACAGAGATTAGCCTAAAGCACACACTCTGCTAGAGAGAAGTTCCTGAGGATGGGATCCAGCACAAGTATGGACATTTGGAAGACTAAACCTCTGATCCTGATGACTGGCCCAGATTGGATCCTGCATTCTGACAGAATACCAGGCAAAACTTTCTGATGGTACTCTTTCAAAACAGAGTGACTTTCTAAGACAGTCATAATTCTTTGAATTAGATATTTGTGGTTCAGAGGCTGTATAAATGGCCTACATCCTCCAATATCCCAACCTGGATTGAGAAATGACTGTTCTAAAACACTGGGTGATCTTTTGTAGATATATCAGGATTTGAATCTGTGTGTCTCCTTGATTCTAATCCAACGATCCCATTGAATCTAAGGGCAATTCTACAGGCAGTCTAAACCACTTATTGTTTGTGGTATTCTAATCAGTTCCTTCACCAAACTTCAGAAAGTCATTCATCAGGAATCATAAGATACAACACTTAATGATAGTCATAGGGTACAAATAAGCAATCAAATCATACTAGGAA
>JAEANM010012885.1:0-14625 GCA_017656035.1 Myanophis thanlyinensis | reverse complement strand
CAGAATTCCTGAGCCAGCATGGCTGAATTAGTTAAATGAGCATGGCTGGCTCAGGAATTCTGGGAGTTGAAGTCCACCAGTCATGAAGGAGCTGTAATTGCCCACCCCTGCCATAGAGAAATGCAATGGAGCTGAGGCTGGGGCACGTGCCCACAGAGAGGGCTCACCACCACTGGCCTAGAAGATATGCAAAGGTCTCTTCCAGCCCTATGATTCTATGAAATTAGTCCTTCCAAATCTGCTTTTCCTCTTCCCCCGGCTGCTTTTGAAAGCTAGATGTTCAGCTTGTCCTGTAGCCCTAGCCTAGCTGAAATGAGCCGGGAAGGGCGGTCCCACGAATGGAGTAAAGGAGCTGAAGAGACTCAAAGCAACTAATGGGGAGCCAAGCTGATTTCAGCCTGGCTGCATCATTGCCAGTATCACTGAGGAGATGTCGTAGACTGAAGTGCTTCCATGGGGAAAGGATTTGCCACTGACCTCACCATTGCCCACGGAACGCCCAGTTGGCTCCTTTCGTGTCCCTGCAAAGTTGCCCACCAAAGTCTGCATCCAGTTTGGCCACACAATACAAAGAAAGATGTTGAGACCATAGAAAGATTGCAGGGAAGAGCAACAAAGACGATCAGACGTCTGGAGTTAAACCTTCCGATGAACAAACTGTAGATCACATCGTGACCAATTGAGGGCATACACTGGTCCAGTATCTGATTTTTTTTTTTTTTTAAGCAATGCTGTGCTTCAATGGTTAGATGGCCTAGACACGTGATGGCAAACCTATGGCACGGGTGCCACAGGTGGCACGCAAAACCATCTTGCTGGGCACACAAGCTGCTGGCCAACTTCCCTCCAGATGAGCATGCCTATGCGATTGTGCATGCATGCATGCACGATTGCAGAGACCCAGCTGGTCTTCGGGCCTCCGCTGTGCATGCGCGCGATTGCAGCAGGAAATCCAGCTGGTCTTTGGAGCTCTCCTGCGCGTGCACACATGATTGCTCATGTGTGCATGAGTGCCTGCACTCAGCGCGTGTGCATTGCACATGCAAAAGCTGCATGCATGCGCAGATGGTGCAGTTGCCCATGGTGTGCATGTGGAGGAGCCGCACTCAAGTGCGGATGGCAAACGCAAAGCACATACTTTTTGGCGCTCGGTAAGTAAAAGGTTCACCCACCACTGGCCTAGACATTGGTATTTAAACACAGATCTATATTTTATTGTGTTCTTCAAATCTAGATAAAATATTAATACATACTGCTAGTCCATGTATGATGTGCATATGCTAAATAAATAAGCAAACACACAAACAAACAAATAAATAGGGTCTTGTCCCACAACTTATCTGGTTTTTAGTGAATCTCCCTCTGGATCCCTCTCTTCCAAACATCTTCCTTTAGCACATTTTTCCAGGTCTGTTTTGAACCCATCCTAAAGCTTCAACAGTATACAACTAATTGGTTTTTTTATACTTTTATTGCTGCGAGCTGCCAGAGTTGCTTTAAGAAGGGCAGCCCTGCACATCTTTTAAAGTAAATAAAAAACAATTCAATTTAGGTCCATCAGTCACCATTACCCTTTACTAAAGCGATTACCGCATCCATCAACATGTCCCCACTTCAGACCAGGTTTGCTTCGGGTGATGTTAAGATTCTACCCCAATGCCAGTCTCTCAGCTCCACCATCGATGAAACATTTTCTTAAAAGAAACTAAAATAATTCCTAATCTCAGCTTCTTTTATCAGTTGCCTGGCACAAACTGTTTATTTGGGAGTCTGCATAAGACAGTCAGCAGAAGCCACGGCCGGCTGAATGCAGGCTGTCACGGCAATTTTGGAATGTACCGAGCTGGCAAGCGATGCCAACAATAACAAAAAGGCTCACTTAGATATGTTTGAAATAATAATAATAAAAATAAAAATAAAAGAATAGCAGCTTTTCAGTGAAAATGGTGAAACGCTAACAAGGTAATCAAGAGAAAAGTGAGGGTTGAGACCAATAGAAATGGGACCAAGAAATGAATTTAAATCTCCAAGACTGGATGAATTCCGTGCCAGGGTAATAGCCTTTATGTCTCTGAGAAGTCCTGGAGAACTGATGAAGTGCTAGATGACTGGTGGAAAGAAACTGCTGTCCCTGCTCTTTGAAAAAGGACCTTCCAGAAAACGACAGACCAGTCACTCTGAGGCCAAAACTTGGTATTGGTGGTGTTTTTATGTCTGTTTTTATTGATTCTTCTGTGCCTCCTAGGATAATTGATTGATTCGTCTGTGCCTCCTAGGATTGTATCAATGAGGCAGGCATATAAGTACTACAAATGGATGGATGGATAGTTGGGTGGGTGGGTGGATGTATGGATGGATGAGAGGAATTAGAACAATTTTGGAGTAAGAGAAGGAGAAGGAAGAAGTAAAAAAGGAGTTGGGAATGCCTAACCTTGAAAAGTGACGACTGGGAGCAAAAGATATAATATTCCTTGAAATACTATAATACAGGTACTACTCGATTTACAACAGTGACCATTCAAAGTTACAACGGCACTGAAAAAAATGACTTATGACCATTTTTCACGCTTAACGACCATTGCAGCATCTCCATGGTGACATGATCAAAATTCAGACGCTTGGTAACTGATTCATTCTTACGACGGTTGCAGTTGTCCCCTTTTGCCGCCATCTGACCAGCAGTCAATGGGGAAGCCAGGTACACTTAACAACTGGGTTACTAACTTGACAACTGCGGGGATTCATTTAACCACTGTGGCAAGAAAGGTCGTAAAATGGAGCAAAACTCGCTTAACAACTGTTTCGCTTAGCAACAGAAATGTGGGGTTCAGTTGTGGTCGTAAGTTGAGGACTACCTGTATAACAGTATCTGAAAGGATGTCATACAGAAGAAACTGAAGATCTCCATTGTTACGGAGTGGAGGACCCAAAATAATAGATTTTAAGCTACTGGAAGGGAGATTTCTGAGGAAAAAAAGTTCCTACAATAAGAGAGTTCAGCAGTGAAACAAGTAATCAAGACCCCTCCTTCATTGGATTAGCTCTAGCAAAGGCTGGACAGTCTAGGATTCTAGTCTCTGTGTCTAAAGAGCCTCTTCCTGCTCTGTTACTTTTTGAATGAGGTTGTGTTACCTTCATAACACCCAAGTAAGGATCAGCTCGGCTGAAACTCTGCAGTTTGCCAAAGCCTGTTCCATGAACCCCGTGGATAAGCCATGGGGCTCAGATCTGAAAGTGTTTCTTCAGCCATGCTAATCTGCCCATTCAAATATTTGAATGTGTGATTGCCTCACAACTCTGCTGGATTAGAATTTGGGGACTCAGCCAGGGCTAACCGGAAGATTGAAGTGACAGACGCTGAAAGGAGAATGAGTAATCGACCAGCAGAAATAGATTTAGTCAATTGTATGTAGTTCGCTGCTTTTAAACTATGTATGGCATGAGAGTAACAACAAAAGAGAATTTTTTTATTTTATTTGGTTATTTCTTTTTATACTGTCTGTCTGCTTAGAAATTCATAGAGAGCCCTCTGCCTCCTGCATTATAAAAACATTTTCTGCCTATTAAGTGAGATTAGATACATACGACAAACACACAAGACAAAGTCACTCAGCAAACTTCCTGTTTGATTAAATATTTGAAAAAAATCCAGATTTCTTCAGTCCAGGTCCAGCAAAGACTTTTGCTCATATCTGAACTAAACATGGCTGCTGATGTCTATGGAGATTTTCAATCGTCCAGCTCATGGTTGTCCCAAAGGTGTTTTTCCAAAAGGCAAGTGGACTTCCTTGTTTTTTGTTTTTTTAAAATGTTTCACTTCAAAAACATTTTTTAAAAACGTTTTGCTTCTCATCCAAGAAGCTTCTTCAGTAACATGAACTGAACTGAAGCTTCTTGGATTTGAAGCAAACGTTTAAAAAAATAAACTTGAGAAACTCCAGTTGCCATTTGGAAAAAGCACCTCTGGCTGCTGACACATTCCTGTTTGGAGTTGTCCATAAGTAGATGGCTTTGGGGCTAAGAGATTAGATCCTTCCCTTGGTCTTGATAATGACTGTATAATGGTATTAGAAGCAGAGCTACGATCTTTGGAACCTGTAACTGCAGTCAGACAGCAAATAATTATCGGTGCTTTTAAGTGAGGCTCCTTTTTTGTGGCATTCTATCCCACTCATGGATTATGCTTAATGATCATCCCAAATTTTTCCATTCCTTCTTTGTTTCTATAAAATTGGCTATGGAAGAATAGTGTGTTGAAACTGGTTGTTCTGAAGGAGGAATTCGGAGGGTAGGGAGTGCAGCACTGGCTGCATGGTCTTTGAGGTAGATATTTGATAGGCAGACAGCATGTGGGTGTCCCAACAGCAAAACCACAGCAAACTGCAGGTAGTCCTCGACTTACGACTACAGCCGAGGCCAGAATTTCTGTTGCTAATCAAGGTGGCTAGTAAGTCTGGCACATCTAATTTTACAATCTTCTTTTTTGCATGGTTGTTAAGTGAATTAGTGAAGTTGTTAAATGAGTCGTGTGGTCATTAAGTAAATCCAGCCTCTCCCCCTCTGACTTCGCTCGTCAGAAGCTGACTGGGAAGGCCATACTGTCATAGATACAAGCTGGTTGCCAAAAACCTGAATTTGCAGCAATGGTCGTAAGTGTGAAAAACGGTTGTGCCCGTTGTAACTTTGAATGGTCACTAAATGGATGGTTGTAAGTCGAGGTCTACCTGTATGGTTATTTGAAGGAGCATCATTATGATGGGGTTCAAATAAACGCAATTGGCTTTAGTCATTTCCACTAGCAGTCCTGCAGCTTTAATTCTGGTGGAATTGCTTAGAAAGAGACTCCAGATTTTCCACGTCCTGGGAGGCAAAGCAGGGCCATGGGGCCATGGGAATGCTGAAACCGTCGTAAATGTGAGAACCAGTCATAAGTCACTTTTTTCCAGTTCTGTTTTAATTTTGAATGGTCACTAAACAAATGGTTGTAAACTGAGGACTGACTGAATATGTTTCTCTAGGGCAGAGGTCAGGAACCTTGGCTCTTTCATGACTCGTGGACTTCAACTCCCAGAATTCCTGAGCCAGCCATGCTCATTTAACTAATTCAGCCATGCTGGCTCAGGAATTCTGGGAGTTGAAGTCCACGGGTCATGAAAGAGCCAAGGTTCCCAATCCCTGCTCTAGGGTATAGCTTTGTACAGGCTTCTGTGCAGTTTTGATCACGTGGCTCATGTGGATGCTGCAACAATCATCAGCGCAAGGACCGGTTGTAAGTGCAAGGATCAGTCACACGTCACTTTTTTTTTCCAATACAGAGTACAATATGTACAAGTGATCTTCGAGTTAGAACGATTCGTTTAGCGACTTTGAACAGTCATTAAACGAATGGTTGTAACTCGAGAACTACCTATAAATGCTTCTCTGTACAATAAGCAATTCAAAACACTACAAATACATTCCTAGAGCAAGAACTTTACTGTATATTTTTGAGGCTAGGCTCGTCTCTTCAACGCGTTTTCCTCTTTTTATCCTCCCCCCCCCCCCCAATCCCCTCCAGGGAAATACAACTTCTACGGCGGTTGCGGCACAAGAATGTGATCCAGCTAGTTGACGTGTTGTACAATGAAGAGAAGCAGAAAATATATCCTTCCTTTGGGCTCCCCTGTTGAACTCTTCCTACAAAGATCTGCATTCCCTGGTTTTTCATCTTCCTTATTTCCACATGTCCCTTTCTGGTTTCCTAACGGTGTTTCTATCTTTCCACAGTTAGATGCGATTGTTCAGTTAGTAACCCAGTTGTTAAGTGAATCTGACTTCCCCGTTGACTTTGCTTGTCAGAAGGTCGCAAAAAAGTGATCGCATGACATTATTACACCTGTCATAAATGTGAACCAGTTGCCAAGCATCCAAATTTTGATCACGTGGCCACAGGGATGCTGCAACAATCATTAAAAACTGTCATAAATCACTTTTTTCAGTGCCGTTGTAACTGGTCACCAAACGAATAATGGTTGTAAGTCAAGGACTACCTGCATAATGTTACATCTTTGCACTGTTGATCCTAATTTCCTCTAATCAGCCACCTTCAATATATTAGGATTATAATTCCTCTTCGACAAGTCTTCCCCCCCCCCTCCAGTCTTTACATATTTTTGAAGATTAGTTCCCTTCCTTTGGCCTGGGCTATTTGGAGACCGTCCATAATCCATTTACAAAGTGAAGTACTTCCTTTGCGTTCAGAAAGTCTCCCGAGTCCAATCACAACAGCTCCAGTTAAAAATGGATCCGCAGGGAGGTGTTGGGACAGATGCTTTTCCTGCCTCCGAGCTGAGATGGGTTTAGTGTGTAGTGTGGAGTTAGATGCTGAAATACCGTCAACCAGCGGAGGGCAAGTCTCTATATTAGGTCTCCTCCCAGCAACTTCCTTAACTGTTTCTCACGTATATGGTGATGGAGTATTGTGTCTGTGGCATGCAAGAGATGTTGGACAGCGTTCCTGACAAAAAGTTTCCAGTCTTTCAAGCGCACGGGTAAGTAGCTGACTCGCTTCCCAGTTCCGGTCACTCAGAAGTACCGTTCGCTGAAGAAGCCTCAACTGTGGAAATAGGGAAACTGGACACATTCTTGATCATCACGAAAAAGGAAACTTAACTACGACTTGCAATTCAGGGTTTTGGCTTTTATTCCCCCCTTCTCTTGTTGAAGTGAAGGTAATAATCCATACGCTTCCCACACAGTCTTGGGTTCAAGCATTGGCTGGATCTAAGTTTCCAGTTCAGTTTCCAGGCCATCTTGGCTTCAGCGAGGTGGTTGCCTCAGATGCTTTGAGATTGTTTTATTGATTTATTTGCATTCCAATTACTATGGGACATGTTCTGAAATAACTACAGTAGGTAGCTGTAGCACCAGGCTGGATTAAATAAAGTATGGAAAACTTGTGTGTGAAGGATGCTAGGTTGAACCAGATGGCTTTTGTTTAATACATTTCACTTTTTCAAATAACTGTGTTCTCTGATATTTCCAAGGAAAAGGAGTGAATTAAAATCTGAGGGGTGATCTAGAAAGGATGAGAATAGAGGTGAGCTGACAATTAATTATTTTATGGCAGTCACATTTCATCTAGCCTCTAGGAACTCAAGGCAATATATATAAGGTTAGGGCAGAAAAGGTTAGGGCAGAAATAATGGCTTGCATTGTTTTTTTAATATGTAAAATGCAAGGAATAAGGTTTGATTTGAAGTAGAGTTCTAAGTAGAGTTCTTTCTATTAATAGAAAGGTTCATAATAGTCTGAACTTTGACATGGAGTAGCCCTGCCCACAGTGCTAAACATTCCAAAAAGTTTTGTAACTTCACTTTAAATCCATTAAGAATCTAAAAATTGAATTCAGACCAGATGGTAATGAATTGCTGATTGTTTAAGTAAAATGTGTTCAACACAAGTTCCTTGAAGGAGGAGTAATGTTGGCCATGAAAGTGATCTTGTCACAAATGTTCCTCCAGTAATATCTTCTAAAACAGGGGTGTCAAACACAAGACCCGTGAGCCAGATCCGGCCCGTGGGGTGTTTAGATCTGGCCTGCAGGGCTGCTCTGAAAAGTGAAGGACCACTTCACCCTGGAAGTGAAGGACTGACCCATGGTGCCCTCCCAAGCTCCATTTTCGCTGGCAGAGCACTCGGGCTACCACAGGCCCCTCTGACACAAGTGACATTGAGCTGGCCATGCCCACCCTGGCCACACACACCTTCCCCCCCAGGCCAAACAGAACCCTGATGAAATCGAGTTTGACACCCTTTTCTAAAACATAATCATCTCTGAAACACAACATCAGGAGGACATACAGGCACACACAGAGCGCACAATGAAAGACTTCTCTAGCATATTGGGACATTTTTGCTGAGCTTTTTGAAGATATGCTTTATATGTTGAGCTTTCAAGATGCCTTTTAAAATACCAAGGATGAAGACTCTGGATGGATTGGTAGCTCTTGCTCTCTTCTTTTCTGTAATGTCCTTCTGCCCTTAATTTAATGGAACTTAGCTCTTCCCCCACCCCTTATTTCCCCTCTCTACAAACACACATCCATGCACAAAATTGTTTTATCCTGGTATGAGTTTTTCATGCACATTGAGGTTTTGCTTCTGTACAACTGGACAAGGCTTTAGTTTTGGCTGTGGGGATATAATCATTTTCTCCAAGCAATTATTATTAGCAGCAGGCAGAGTTTGTCTGCAACATTATTTTTAAAACTTAAAAAAACAAATAATAAGCCTGATAGAAAGGAAAGAACACACTGTACAATTTATGCCTGACTGCCTATGGCTTCTCCATGATGTGAGCTATTAGGAAAAAGAAGTCTTCTTCATCTTGTAATGTGCTGGCTGAAGGTCCCAGAGGTTTATTTAAAGAAATTGAATTCTGTTGAGAATATTGAAGAGCTAGTTGGGGGAGAGATGGAGTTTTTCAAGAACAGACACTATACCTATTTTTGATTCTAATTTTCTAAATTCCAGTAATTTTGTATGGAATATTTTTCTTTTCCTTTTAATTTAGTTTTTATTTCTCCCACATGACACTTAACTCAGAATGGCACACTCATTAGAAAAGTACAATAACTCAGTAATAAGAACAGCAGAAAAAAACATTGCAATCACCAGCCCTCGAAATATATTGTAGATCAGACATGGGCAAACTACGGCCCGCGGGCCACATCCAATTTATATTAGTTCACACAAACACACCATTCTCCTATTCTGGCCCGGCCCCTCTGTCAAATTTTAGAAACCATTGTGGCCCACAAGCCAAAAAGTTTGCCCACCACTGTTATAGACAAAATGCTAGGAAATGGGACATATTGCTCTCTGACCCAAAGCTTGGGGGGTTGGAAAATCCCAGTCTTGTGGTAAGGGTTCATAGTGAACTAGATGTATCTGAAGGAGTGAGGATGGCATTGCAGCTAGATTAGCAGCCAGACAAGGAAATCTAATCAACTAAGTTTCTTCAGAAAAAGGAAAGATCATGAGATTGCCTACTTATACTCTGAGCAGCTGTTCCTGATGAGTAGACTGCAGGAATTAAGTTTTTTGCAGTTGGCTCGGTAGCTGAGCCAACTGGGACTCAAAGAACTTCAACCAAGCTCTCAGCAAGTAATGTAGCCTATATGGACGCAAGGTTCACATGGCCTTTTTTCTTAACCAGTTTTTGATTCAACAACTTTACAGCTAAAGAAAGATTTTCCTAAGTGGCGATAGAAAATTCCACTTGGTGAGTTACTATTTTTTTCTAGATTAGAACAGAATGAAGGAAACAAGATCTCAAATCCTTTAAAAAGTTTTGACAAAAAAAGTGAAACAAGGAGTTGATGCAAAAAAGAAGTCTAAAATGGGACCTATTTAAAGAAGGCGAGAGATATTTTGAAAGATGATTTTTTGGGGGTGATAGTGCTTTTGAACAAGTTGGAATTAAATTAGACAAATGAATATGACCTTTGTGGGAATGTTTTTTTTTGTTTACTATTAAAGAGGACATGCAAAAGATAAAGGTAATATAAACCAGACTATTACGCTGACTATAATTATGGAGTGCTACTTGAGAGAAAAGTATTTAAATGCACATGAAGAAAAGTAGGAAGGTTAGTTTTTCTCTTTCTCCTTTGTTTGAGACACTTTCAGTTTTGGATGTTAATACTATAATGCAACCATGAGAAAAGTGACAAAAGTGGAGGGGAGGAGAAGATTGTGGGAGCAACTTATAGAGAGAGAGAGGAATTAAATCCAATTTGCTTCACAAAATGTCTGAGCAACTGGGCAGCAAGTTAGTTGAATCACTTGATACTAAATAGATAGCTTTTAAAATGAATGGATGAAATACTTGTAAAAATGAAAGATGAGATGAAAAAAAGAAGTCAAGAAGATAGACATTTCTATAACTGGCATCTGGAGAGGTAAAGTCATAGAACTTTATTTTTATATAAGATAACTGTACTGAGATTATTGTATGCACAAAGATGGAAAGATTGGGTAATACCTACAATGAATGAATAGTTGGTGAAACTGTTAGAACTTGCTGAGATAGCTAAATTGGCTTCTTTGATCAGAGAAAAAAAACAATTTTTACATTTATTGCACACTAGAAACCCTGGATGGATTTTTGTGTGAAACACAAGAATATCAACTGACAATTTATGGTTTTAATGAATAGACAGAATGGATTATAGAAAGAAGAAATATTATAACTGTAGAGTAAGAGGCAAATTTATTGTTGCACTTATAACTGCTGTAAAGAAAAACAGAAGCAATTTCTTTGTGTCTTTTTTCTTTTTTCCTTTTATTTCTTCTCTTTTTCTCACCTTACATTAATTTGTATTAGTTTTTATCTTCTTTTTAAAAAATGATATGTCACCAGAGAAATTGTATAGAATGCATTAAGATACTCCAAATTTATGTTGGAAATGTGAACAAGAAGGGATATTTTATTATGTTTGGTGGATATGTAAAAAAACCCAACACCTAGAAAATTCTGGATTTGAATAGACACGGTGATTCAGAGGGTTTTAAAGATTAATATACAACTGAGATCACAGATTTTTCTTTTGAGACCAATGGAACTTTGTTTTTGTACATGATAGCTGCAGCAAGATTATTGTATGCACAAAGATGGAATGATTTGGAACTGCTGACAATGGAGCAATGGTTAGTGACGATGATGAAACTTGCTGAGGTTGCTAAATTGATTTCTTTGATCAGCGAAAAGACAATATCTATAACTAGAAACTCCTTATGGATGTTTTTTTGCTTGCAGCAGAAAAAAATGAACATATGATTTATGGTTTTGATGATTGGGCAGGATAGATTATAGAAAGAAGAGAGTTATGTTGTAACCATAGAGTAAGTGATAAATTTGTGATTATATTTACAACTGCTGTAAAGAAGATTGGAAGTTACTTCTTTGCATCTTTTTTCTTTTCTGTTTTTCTTTTACCTTTCCCCCTTTGCTTTTAGCAGGATTTTATTTTTTATTTATCTATTTTCTTTTTCTTACCTTATATTAATTTGTATTAGTTTTCCATCTTGCTTTTTAAAAAAATAAAAATAAAAATTATATATATTGTATATATTATTGTATGATGAGACATCATCTCATTAATCCAATAGGGACAGATGAATGACAGTGAGAACATTGGAATGGTGTTAGGACTGGAGAAGTGTGATCAGATGGTAACAAAAAAAGAGAGAAGGTAATTAAGACTTATGAGGGTTGAACTAATAAGGGACCACATAGCTGTCATACAACCAAGCCACATATATTTTGTATCCCACAGCAATATGGGAACCATGATGAGTCAAGGATAATAGCAACATCCAACTATCAGCTCCAGAAGAAGCAGCTCAGGGAAAGAACAAGATCCGCACCATCAACACATATGCCCTGTCAACTAACCTGTACCAGCAGATTAATTAGCTTAACTTGCTGGTACAGTGAGCTTGCCAAAGAAGGTCATGGAATCTGCCAATGTGAAGACCTCAAAGCACCACCTTACTAGGCTTTCAGGGCCTCCCAACCCTCCTGAACCACCTCATGTTCTGCTTAAAGACCCATGTTGCTTAAAAACTACAATGGGGAAATGGCCAAGAATGTGGTCATTGAGCCAGATGGTCATGTGGGAGCCTCGCTTATTTGACCCCAAGATTTATGACCCTAATTCCTGGTTCAACAGTGGTTGTAAGCTGAGGGCTACCTGTATATTTTGTAGATGTCTCTTCTGGCTTTTGCAAGAGCCAGTGAACGATCCATGAAGACTAGTAGTCAACAGGATTCTCCAGCCCTGAAAAAAATGGAAAAGTTTTCTGCTCATTCACTGTCTTTTATAAATCAAAAAGATTAAGAAAAAATGGGGAGGCTTCAAGGCAATGCATGGTGCTTCATCAAGGTTAATGGCATTGCCTCTTTGTCTCAATAAAGTGAATCCTTTGTCTCTATAGTGGTAAACTTTTTGTCAAAGCAGTTTATGTTACCTGTTCCATAAATGCATATAGAGTACCTGAATTTGGCTCAACAATCTATATGCATGATTTTTTCACTAATCTAATTTTTAAAAATGTATGATTGCTGTGGTCATTTCAACAAGTTCAAAGCAACATGAAAGGTTTAAACTCTCTATGTCCTAATACAGACTGGACAGTCAACATTTTGAAGGGCTGTGGGAACAATTTGGGGTTTGATAAGTGGCAACACCTCTTGGATCTTAGCTGTCTTGGAAAGTAAGCAGAGTGAGGCTTGGTTAATATTTTGATGGAAAGTTACTAAAGAATATTAATGTGTAGCTAGACTGGGAAGTTTTGTCCCAAAAGAAACCAGGGCAAACTGTTTTATAGTGAAGAAAACTATCTAGATGGGTCCCAAAACCCCTCAGGAGCTCCGAACTAATTAGCCAAGTAAGGGAAAATAGGGACTTGCCTTCAGCAAATAACTCCTGGATAATAGAGAGAGATGCTAGAAGAAGCAGAGCCAAGGGATGGAGTTAAGAGAGTAATCAGACTAGAATTGTTATGTTACCATAAGTGATCAAAGTCTAGCCCCTCCCCCAAATTCATTAACAATTATCAAGTGCAGGCTATTAATTAACTAATTTACTGTGGATTATTAATTGACTAGATACTTGTGAAGAGGCATGACCAATAAATCTTCTGAACTGTAACTTACCATGTGGTACTGATTCTTTGCACCTGACAAGAGCAGACATTTCAACAACTATATTCACCATTTTGATTTTGATTATAATCATCATAGCTGAAATGATGTCTATACCTGCACCCATGCTCATTTTATGCTAATCTGTACCTACCTTGTGGTCTAATAAAACAAAGTTACATACTACTTCTGTGCCCCAGTTACATCTAGCTATCTTGGTTAATTATACAAGCTGCAACCTGTTCCAGTTCATATGATTTTTAGTTGGGGAGTTTCTGCTGGCATAGTGATAAGTTGTAGGCAAGACAACACTTGAAAAATGTCTTATATTAAGCAGCAATAAAAGGCATAAGGGTAGAAAGGAGCAGATACACATAAACAATAAATTAGAGTTCTGGCATTGTGATGGTTGTTTAATGTGGGAGGGAGCACTTAGAACAGTTTTGTCTTTCCGCACAGTAATTCAAATCAGAAGCATGTCAGTGTCGAGAGATAAGTTGCATATGAAAGCTGGCTAGATGTGGATTCTTTTCCATCCTGATGAGAAATGTGAAAAAGTGGCTGCACATTTTAAATGGACTTTTTGGATTTAATGAGAAATGTAAGGACCATATTTACACAATGTGACTGACCCATTAGTTGCTCTCCAAGGGCATTTATCCTTTTGCTGTGGCAATGTATGGCTGACTGTCCCTTATAGCCATTTTTATCAGACCTCCAAGCTGCTACAGATCTGGGACCCTTCACTTCCTGAGTTTCTGGTAAACTGCTTAGAAAATAAAATTTAAAAAAAAAAGAGTGCTATTATGAGAGTAAGCGGCTGGGGACATAGTTGCAGGGACTAACCTACATCCATCTTTTCCCCTATATGCTGCCATGAGAGGAAGCAGTGTTAAATGTAAAATGAAAACAGAAAATGAGTTCTATCAGCTCTATTTCTGCTCTAGAATTTTCCTTAGTTTAGCTGGAAACAACCCTAGAGTTGTTTTATGAGAGTGACTAAGCCCATTTTGGCTAAAATTAAAATCTTTCTATCCCAGTGCTGACTGAAAATGGAGCCATTTATATTTGCTTGTTTGTGAGCCAAAGATCTAGTATGGGATTGTTGTTGTCAAGACACTTTTATAAAACAACAGACTTTTTTTGTGTGTGAGACTAATGACGTTATTTGAGACTGGAGAAAAGAGAGAATTGAGTCAAAGAATTTAGGAACCACTGCAATAGAAGGAGAACTATTACTGTCTTACTGTACATGTTCTGAAATAAATTTCATTCATTCATTCATTCATTCATTCATTCAAGGCAGGCAGGATAACAATGAAATAAACATAAGCAGTGTTGAAATTCAGGCAGATTGTACCACATCACCCGAACCGGTATGGAGATTTGAAATTGGCCCCGCCCACCATAACATTTTTTGTTATTTACCATAATCAGCTGTTTGGCGCATCTAAGGAGCCTTCCTGATGATCCCAGCTGCCTCTGGTGCCTCTAAAATAGGTTTAAAGAGCCACACTGCAGAGCATTTGGCGCGCATGTGTGCTCACCGAACCAGTAGCAAAACCGATCGGATTCCATCCCTGAACATAAGAGAATCTGACAGCAATGATGGTGGTGGTGGCCTTGATCAAGATTAAGACTCTGGTGCTTGGGAAATAAACCACTGTTTTAAGAAAAAGAAGACAATTAATTCCTAGTATTTTTTTTTCTTCCTTGTATTGTACAGCCAGAATTTTTTACAGCAAGATTTCATAAGATAAACACTAAATTACAAAAAATATTTAATAAATGACAAAAAAAGCTAAATACAAGCTAAAAGCTAAATAGAACACAAGGAAATATCCCCCCATTAAAAATGAGGAAAAATGAAAAAAGTATCAATGCTAAATATCATACACAGACAGACAGAGACAGACAGACAGACAGAAGACACA
>JAEANM010012884.1:0-14626 GCA_017656035.1 Myanophis thanlyinensis | reverse complement strand
AATGAATGAATGAATGAATGTGGGTAGGAGAGCGGTCTTTCTTTTGCTTATGTCACTCTTTATACCAAGTCCTGTAGTAAGTATATCAATAAGTGATGAAACAAACAATCAATAAAAATTTGATGCAACAGGCCAAGCAGGAAATACCATTGTCAATGAATAAAAAAATTCCAAAATAATGGCCTCAGAGAAAAGACATAGCTTCTACTCACAACAAGCAATACAGTCATTCAGAAAAACAAAAAACCAGTTGTCCTTGCTGTATGATGGTCCTTCTTTACCATTTATTTACAGAAAATTGCACTCAGTTATTTATTAAACATATTATCAGTGTTGATCTGGGATTATAGGTATTAAGTGAGAAAATAGAGATTGCTGGTTCATATAATCTGAAAATCTGTTTATGGTTGTCTCGTAAAGAAAACGAGGATCAGAAATAAAAACTTGCCAGCTTTGTTATTTCTTTACACAGACTTAAAAGTATTTGTCATTCTTTAGTCTAAACTTTTGATTTAATCTCTTGACTGGCTGTAGCAATTTGTGTTCTATTATTACTATAAACTTGCTTTGTGAAGTTCCTTATCTGAAAAGCAGTTTTTAAAAACATGTAATAAGTTTGAAACTACTTCATTAAGGATGCACTGTCCGGCTAAAATATACTGACATCAGGGCTGAACCTCTTTCTCTCTCTCTTTGTCTCTGTCTCTCCTCTGACATTGAGAAAATGCTAAATTAGTGGATATAAACATGAAATATAGGGCATTGTCAAAAGATTTTTGCTAGCTGGGCATTTCAGGAACCTAATGGTCAAATATATCAGTGCCATTTAATTTCTTGTCCTACTAAAGCCATGTAAGTGAAATAAAACTTGAGGCAGTCTGTGAATGAAATAAGGAAGAACAAATATGCACTACTTTTAACCCCTTAACATTATGTTCATACCCAGGTTGAAGGTTCAGTTTTACATCAGATACAAATTGTTATTTCCCTGCCATATAGCAGGGGATAGGATGGAGAATCAACATAGCCACCCTCAAGCCAATGACTAATTTTTGATGCCACAATGACAGCGTGGGATGCATGTAAGACTACGTACTATGTTCCCAATCTCTGCCCGTTACAAAACTCTACCTAAGGAAGTTACATATTCCCGTAGATAAATAAATTGGCTTCTGGCAAAGGCCCTGGCATTCCATTCCAATCATTGTCGGTGCTGATTAAACACTCATGAGCACTTTGGCGCAGCAGAATCACTGCTTGAACAGCGTGGAGAACAAATACTATAGTTGCATCATGACTTGTCTTGAAGGTTCTGGATTGTCTTCAAGTGCATCCCCATGAAAAGACTGGAGCTTAAAAGTACTTATCAGCATGGCAAGCTCCTGATGTAGAGAGAAAATAGACAAGCTTTCTAGTGAACCGGAATGGCAAAAGACACTTTCCATCAGAAGCTAGGATAGACAGAGAATTAGGGCAAGACTTTTAAACAGACTGAAATATATCACTCTAGCCAGGCAATTCCATATAGTATCAGTTCTGTGTCTGTCTGTCTGTTTTTCCCAACTAATTATTGCCTCCAAATGTCTAGGAACATGATGGCGAACCTATGGCATGGGTGTCACAGGTGGCACTCAGAGCCGACTTGCTGGGCACACAAGCTGTCGGCCAACTTACCTCCAGCTGAGCAGGCACATGTGATTGAGCATGCATGATTGCAGAGACCCATCTGGTCTTCTGGTCTCTGCTGTGCATGTGCACGATTGCAGCAGGAAATCCAGCTGGTCTTCGGAGCTCTCCTGCACATGCACAGGCAATTGCTCATGTGTGCGTGAGTGCCTGCGCACAGCATGCATGCATTGCACGTGCAAAAGCTGCATGCATGCACAGATGGTGTGGTTGCACATGCAGCGCACGTGGAGGAGCCACACGCAAGTGCAGATGGCATGTGCAAAGCACATACTTTTTGGCACTCTGTAAGTAAGTGGCACTGGTCTAGGATAAACCCAAATTCTCAGTTAAAATATGTATTCCTTAAAGTTACAGACCATCTCACAGTCAAGAGCTTCCTATAATTGAATAGTAGTATAGGATTGATAGTATTAACTATATACTAGATAGCTATTAATGCTATAGTATTATAGAATACTAGCACAATAGTAAAATAGTATTGATGATAATCTTTTGACACCTGTGGAAGCTTAGAGCAGAGTTTCCAGAAATGAAAAAAGTTTTTTCACTCCTTTTCTTCTGAGTCCATCTTTTTAAAGGAAGAAACCCACAGCAGGATTTTCCCTAAAACACGTGCCAATGTAAAAGTGTAATTTAAATAACTTGCCATTGTACTGAAAGTTAACTTAAGCCCAGTGCTAAGAAAGAAGGGACAATCCTATTGTTTATTTCCAGAAAAAGTTAATCCAGTAGAATTGATGGGCTGTGCCAAAAATGTTCTTCTGTAATGAACCACTTTTTATTATGAATCTGTATTATCAGCTCCCTGCCTCATGTTTCTTTTTCCCCTCTCTCTCTCTCCATCTTCCATCCATTGGCTGGATTCTGGCATTTAAAACTCCTTTTTCTGCCAGTTGGGCCCCAGTCCAGAAAAGAAGACAATGTTGAGAGGGCTCATCACCTCTTAACCCTCAGCTCTCTTAATGCTGTACTTAGAACTTCTTCCCCAGATATGTACACAAGTTCAGCATCTCTGATTTTCATGCAAGCCAAAAGAGAGAATTCCTGGCAGAAGACAAGTGGGGAGCAGTGGGGCAGCAAGCAAAGAAAAGTTACCCACTCCCAACTCTCCTTTGTGGATCAGCCTCTCCAAAGATTCTTATTACAGTCATTGAAGTTTTAATGCACCTACTTGGAGTGTCATCTCTATCTTGTTCTAAGAATAAATCAAAACCAGCCTACTATGACTTTTCCATGTTTTTTTTTTAAATCATTGCACTGACTTTTGACAGTTCATCATCGTGGCATGCGAAAAAGCACTGATTTTTTTTAAACCCAGTAATTAAATCTCAGGAGATACAAGGCACAAGGTAAACCACAAAAGGAGCGGCTGGACAAACAATGTGATACAGGAATCGTGGCGGTGGGGGGAAATAAAGAGACATTCTGTTCTTGAATGTGCTACATACCATAATTGCATGGAAGCGAGGAAAATTTTGCTCTGGAAATGAGAGAGGGTAGCTACTGGCAGTTCACTACTTCAGCATCATGGCACACAATTCCTAAAGAAAAAATATTCCCTTTACGAGAGGGAACAATGGGCTCATTCCATCGGGGATGAGCATATAAAGTTGTTTCTGGGGTGCCTTTAGTCTGAATCCAGGGCAAAAATCCCTATCTGATCAATCTACCTGTCGTGACTTTCTCTCGCTCTCTGTCTCTGTTTGCCTAGAAATCCTGTTCAGCTACATAGATTTTGAAACGATGGTACAATTTAATAATCTACTAGAAAATCATTGGCATCCTTCTCTCTTCCTTCTCGCATGCATCTCACTTATCCTTGATCACCTCCCAAAGATCTTTCCTCTCTCTCCCCCTGCGCTCTCTGTACCTGCAGGATTACAGTAAACAGAAACCAACCTCATGCCTTTTCCTTGTGATGATGCTCTTGTCTTGGTGGCTTCTCCAGTGGAGGGCATCTGGGGGGGGGGGATGTCTCTCTTCCAGAAGAGAGAGGTCTCCTCTTCCTCCTCCTCCTTCTCCACTCTGATCAGAGAAGGCTGCCCTTGGCTTGCTGGCAGCTGCCTTTTCCTGATAGTTGGGATTAAACTGGTTCCTTTCCAGATCAATCTAGCAACTTGTCCTGCTCTCGCCCTCCCTGGCTCTCCCCGCCCATACAAGGGGCTGGGATGAAAGAAAAGTTTCTTGAGCTGCAGTGGCAAGCAGCAGCAGTGTCTCAATTCACTGGTTAGTAGATGAGGATAGAAACAATTTGTAAAACCAAGAGAAAATACCAAGGAGATAATTGCTCTACAATATGTTCTGCTTAAATCTGAGCATTTATGAGTTACTAAACTACAGTGCCTAATTTTAAAAGTACTTGGGTTTTAACTGTACATCAAACCTGCTTCATCTTTAGCTCCAGCTTATGACCACTGAGGTATCATATTTTTGATAAGTTTAGGGGCAGCAACTGGCTGTGAAATAAATCTGTGAAATGATCTTTCTTTCTTAATCAGGAGAGAAAGGGAGGACAAGAAAATAGAGGGTGCTGACTAAATGAATGGGAGGTGCAAGGTAGACAATGCATACAATGCATTGATGGGGTGCATTGATGTCTGTGAATGGGTGGAAAGAGAATGTACCGTAATCATTTGTTTATGTGGCTAATGCTATGTTCTCTTTTGGCTTTAACCCACACATTATTTATTTATTTGATTCAGTTTCAGGGCCACCCAACACCAAACTGACTCATAAAAGAGTAATTTATTATTCTAGCAGTTAAAGATTATTATTATTATTATTAATTTAATTTATATACCGCCCCCTCTCCCAAAGGGACTCGGGGCGGTGTATAGCCATTAAAAAACATACAAGGTAATTAAAATCAAATTAAAACAATTAGATTAAGGCCAGTCAATTTAAAGATGCTTCCTGACCCTGCCCTGGAGTTATCTTTTTTAAAAAAACTCATGGAAGTTGCTTGTTATATACTTCTTCATTACAACCATACTAAAAATAAGAGTTCAAAAAGGAACAAACAGCAGGCAGAATGAGGTACACAAGGACATATATTATATATCCTGCCCATGCACAACACTCCAAACTCTTGACTTTTAATCACACTCAATATTTTTTTCACTTCACTTGATACATAATTGAGTGAAATTCTGGATTTCTTAACTGGATTAATCCTAATCTGCCTCCCTCCCTCTGGATTTGAATAATTATGGGTTGGGTTCTAGCCATAGGTACACAACTTTTGTTAAGTCAAAATAGCTTTTCAAGGAATTATGGAGGTTGCACTGCAAAAAGAGGCATGGCGACATGACTAGTGCATGAATTGGCAAATGTAGTCAATTAAGTCATTGTTTATAAATATTTTAAATAATTGTCAATATGATTATGTAAATTTGGTTGACAGTTAAATTTTGAGCATATGCAGACACATACTTAAGTCTCATATACACTGCCAGAGGTGTCCATTGTAAGGTCAAAAAAGTCAAGATGGCAGCCACAACCATAAGATCAAATTTGATTGGTAAGCAATGGATCATTAAGCAAGTTATCACATGACTGGACCTGATTTTATCACTATTTTACCATGATCATTAAGCAAAACACCAGAGTCATAAAGCAAATTCGATTTCTCCAATGGACTTTGCCTGGAAGCTGAGTGGGAAGGTCACAAGTCACGATCATGTGAATGCAAGACATTGCAACTGTCATGAATGCAGACTGTTTGACAAGCACCCAGATTGTGATCACATCACCATAAGATGGTGCAATTTCAGGCCATAATAACTTCAAATTGTCATTAAATAGTCATAAGTCAAGGAATACTTGACAAGAAGCATGTGAGTAAAAACATATCCACACACACGCTGGGGACTTCTAGGCATGGGAGTGCCAAATCAAGACTCAGAAAAGTGGCCTCAGGTCGGGAGAGGGAAGGGTAAGGCAGATAATTTGAAGGAATCAGGAAGTCTGTCTCTGACCTCCTGGTAATGGGATGTGCCTCTCCTACACTATAGATATCAGCTCTGTAAGGTAGACTAGACTAAGAAACCATTGCCACATATGTCTAAAACTATTTTTAGTTGAACAACTATAGTAACTGAATCTTACAACTCTAAAAGTGCTCCTGCCCCTCTTGTGTGTAGAGGAGTGGCTTGTCTGAGATGCTTTCTCAAATTAGTTCCTTGGAATGGACTTGAATCCTATTTCTATGTCCTTTCAAAGGAACTATAACTTTTATGTTATAGTATATGCTGCCTTTGGTAGATTATGACCAGCTGGGCTTCTTTGCACATATAAAACCAACCCCAGGCTTTTTTCAAGCCTCACACCTATAATGAAACTGAGGAGGTAGAACTTTCAATCTGGATGTTTCTGGAGCTGGGCAGAGAATATGCTCTACTGCTGGGCAGGAAACAGCTGCCTCAGATGATGGATATCAAAGAGCTGGGAACCTTGAAATAAAGGTTATGGGCCAGCCAGCCAGTATCTGTATATGGAAAGTGGGTGGCGTTTGACTTTTCCTTTGTCTCAAGCAGTAAAATTATAATGGGCAGCAGCTTTGAGTACTGTAGGCTATAGTGTGATTCAGATGATTTACCACAAAACACAGCAAAGATGGGCATATCTGTCTCCCATTTGTTCATATTGTGGATTCAGTTGAATTAGGTGGCTGGGAGAAGATGTGACTTCTCATGGATCCTCAATTTTTTTCCTCCAGGTATTGATAGATACGAACCTGGCAACTGGACAATTGGGCAACGAAAACCACAAATTAATAGATGTGTTGTTTTAGACAAAGAAAAAGCAGTGGAATACCTTCATTTATGCATATATATATCCTCCATATGGTAACAGAAGCCAAAAAATGAGGAAAAAACAGTCTTGTATGTACTGATTTTTAATATGTCTGCCTTGCCCCCAAAGAAGACTCTGACAGTTCATGTTCCTTCTCATTTCAATAATCCAAGTTGCAGCATGACTGCTACTGATTTTTTTTTTTCTTTCAGCAGAGACCAAAGTAAAAAGTCAAAAAGTTGCTTTCCCATAGCTGATCAGTACAAGCTATGATTACATCAGATGCATTGCATCACCATGCAATTTAAATAAATCACATCTTCATTTATTTCATCATTATGACTTCATGATGCCTTAGACACCCGTATTGCTTAATCCCATATTGCTCTCTCTGAATCTTTTTTTAACTCTAATGACATGAGCAACTTGCATAGCACTGACAAAAAAATAAACAACCCCCCCCAAAAGACCATGTTTCTCTGAGAACTATAGTCCAATTATATGTAACAAAACTGCCTATTTTTTTTAACAAATACTATTAAAAAATACTAAGAGCCCACTGTTAGTTCATATTGTTCTTCACAGTTGTGTATTGACTCTGGTGGACTCTTATTTATTCCACTTTTTGAAATCGGTTACTCAGATTGCTTTGCTCTAACTTTCCTTGTAGGTCCAAATCTACTGGATTTTTCTTCCTATTTTCATTGAAACCAAGGAATTTGTGCAATAAATTTTACTGATCATCTATTTTATTCACAGTATTGATGTACTACTTGCCATTTTAAAAAGGCAGTGGAGGAGAATGAACCAATAAATAAAGTGGAGATCTCAGGATTTTTTTTTTCTTTTTTGGTCCTGGACTTCCTTTAAAAATCCGTTCTTGGGTTTTAAATGCAAATTTATCACCTGGGTGAATGAGGGTAGCCTCGGTAACCTAGAAACTCAGACCTCCTTGGCAGAATAAACTGTCTTATTGAGTCCTTGCGAAATTACCGAACAATGAAATGTTCAAATTTATTCACATCAATCAGCCTGGGCAGGACAAACAGACCTGACCACAACTGATAGCAGCAGTAGACTTTCTGTGCCTCTAACAGCTCCATGACGGACAGGTGAGGTTTTCCCTGGCTATTTTATTCCCTGCAAGGTCAGTAAACAAATGATGGTGATCTTAACCGTTGACGACCGTTTTGTCCTATATCTTGCTTGACAGTCTTGCCTGGTGTGATTGCAATCTCCTGGCCCTTTCCTGCCACCTGTGAAGGGGAGGATGGGAAGAAATACACTTTCTGCTCCAGGGTTTAACTACAAACTGCAGTAAAGAACACAATGTTCCTAGAAAGGGGGGCAGGGGTGAGGGCAGGGGCAGGGCTGGGGGACTAGCAGGTAAACAGTGCTATTGCTTCAGCGTAAGTGAGGAAGGGAGGGAGAGAGGGAGGGAGGGACGAAAGGAAAGATTTAAGGAAGGGAGGGAGAGGGGGGAAGGAGAGAAGGAAGGAAAGATTGAAGGGAGGGAGGGAGGGCTGGAAAACTAAACAAGGTTAGATATGGTTGGAGAGATGAAAAACTGGGAAGTTAAAAACAACCCCATAATGAGGCAGTGGCAAACCATTATTGTTCTAAGCAGCCAGAACAAGTACATGGATGTATCCATGCAATCTTCAGGAATCAAACCCAAGGATAGTTTTTTCCCTTTTTTTGAACTTTGGATTTCTTGGTAGGAAGTTTAAACTGTCCATGTTGTCATAACATTGTGAAATTGACTGTTTCACTCCATTGTGAACCATGCCCCTTCCTCTGCAGTGCATCTGAACAGCTGCTCCTACTTTTTTGACCAGCAACTTCTAATGAGTTGGAAAGAGGGGTTCAATTCACTCTGTGCACAAAGATGACAGGGAGGATTTTTTTTTTCTTGCTGATGCAGTTTCATTGGCCTCCTGCTTCCAAATGTTGTGGGAAAACAGGACTTTGAGAACGATTTAGGCGTTTTCTCCCCTTTCCCAAATATCTATTTATTCAGCTATTTCTGTGTCCAGCATGTACCCAAACCTGATCTTGGCAACTCTAAGGTGCCTGGACTTCAACTTCCAGAATTCTGGAGGTTGAATTCTCCAGAATTCCACTCATCTTAAACTTGTCAAGGTTGGAAAACCCTGTTGTAGAGGCGCACTTGACTTCCAGCTTTGATTCTAGGCAAATATCCAGCATTTTAGTTAAGTTCATCTGCATGACTGGAAACCCTCGTAAGACAATACTCTCCAGGCTGAAAAGAGGCTTTGATTACACTTGCCAACTCTATTCAGACTTCAGTGCTGATTAGCTGCAGAAATATTGGGGATGGTCTCATGCCTTCTTCAGCCCATTTTTTTTGGCATCTGTGCGTATATGAAGCTCACTGCTGAACTATTTTAAAGGCAGTTTGCTCATGCTTTTGTTCAATATCCCAATCACTTTAACATTGCAGCTCATTGATTACATTGACTGTGGTTTAGACTCATTGTATTTGCTATCCTGGGAGAGCTTTTTCCCACTGTGTGTCATTGCATTCCTCTGTATACTATTTAATTGCAGTTGGACAGTTGCAACATTTCCTTTCAGAGTTACCCACAAAGAAGGACGGAAGGAAGGAAGGAAGGAAGTCTAAAAATACAAATAAACAATTTTCTGGCTTATGAAAGTGAAAGGACCCCCTCTACATATAGTAAAAACTACTGAGGATTGATCTCATTGCTGCTTATTTGTTCATTCGGATTTCATTGCCTCAGATGAGGTAGGTTCTCTTGCTCTACAAGTTATACTGTAATAAATGTGCCTTAAGACTTGTTAATTTTGCTGCAATACTTTAGAGCAGTCCCTCTAAAACTGGCTGATTGCCTGTGGTTAAATTGAGTCTTAATTTGTATAATACTACACAAAGTATTGCATTTAACTGGAAAATGATATAAAGAAACAGCAAATAAACACTAAGATTAGGATGCACACTGGAAATCAAGTGCCCTTCTGTATTACACATTTCAGAGCTGCTAGGTGAAGATGTCCAGATAAACTACTGTCATTCCTTCCAAATCAGCTGCAAATATGAAGCATACTTCTCACTGACAGTCCATCCCATAGGAGACCAAGCCCTATGGATGATTTGTGTTGTATTCTACAAATTACCAATATCTGTTTATAGATGTCAGAGTTTTATCTGAACCAAAGATGTATTGAACTGCTGCAATGTCTGGTCTTGTTATTGGCTGTGTTTTCCAACCTGAGAATGTCAGCAGACTGTCTGGAAGCCTACCCTTTATTCATAAAGTTTTGTGTAATATTCCTGGATTAATCTAAGAGCATTATTATCAGAAATGGTGAATGCTCATTATAATATGCATATAAATTGAAAGTACTTCTGAAAAAGCCAGATGGAAATTCTCTGTTTTTGAAAAATCATAATCCAGTCACCAATATACCAAACTGAACATGGAATAATGGGAATTCATTGACCCTAGTGAATTATTTTTTAAGAACCACTCCAATCCAGTTTGTGAACTGGATTTTTAAATGAACTGTCTTGGTTATTTTAGTGGATAAGTTAAAGTGGGAAATTAATGGGAAGAAAACACCCCTGCTCATGCTCCTGGATCTCTGATGTTTGAAACCATTAATAAAACATTCTCCAAGTTTTAATATAATTTCAGTCACATCTAGAGTGGAGGATTTGAAAATAATAATGACAAAATTATATTCTGGTCTATAGACAATGAACAAAAGCCTATCTTATGTGAATATTCTTTTTAATATCGGTATGTGCATTATGTTATCCATTTGTGCATATCCATTGTTTTATTATCTCCATCACTTGGAAAATAAAATAAAATAGTCTCAGAAGTACTGTGACCTGGAGATACGGAACCAATTCTATGTGGGATTCAATTGCCCCTAAAAGCCATATCCACAATTTTCCTGGCCTTGTTGTTCATTATCCTTTCTATGGTTTTGTCAGGAAGCATCCAATGAGACTGTTGGAATATAATCAGAAGACACGATGAAAACTTTTTAATTTCATAAAACATGGACAGGCTTAACCATAGTTTTGACTGAGAAACTGAACATCCTAGACTAAGCTAAATCTGAACATTTTAGAAAATTGTTGGAAGCTTGGCACTCAGACAACTCAGCTCTCAGGTTCCAATGTAAACGTGAGGAAAAATAAACAAGAACACAGTTCTGAAGTGTTAATTTTTTATCTCCCTCACAAACAGCGGCACGAACTGACATCCATTTACAGGAAATTCAAAGTCAGGACTAAACGGCCAGTAACTGTCCCATAATTTTAAACTCTTCTCTAGCCCCGCCCAGCTACCCACACGAGCATTCCACCCTCCATTCTTCCCTAAGCCGAGTCAGTAGCCATTAAGCAGGGAGGCCAGCAGATTTCCATTGCCAGCTACACTCAGTGTGCATACACACAATCATCCACTTTTGTTTCAGCCGCTTGGTTGTTTGGTATTGATGTCAGCAGCGGCAACAGGTCTGGTGTGGGTTCTGCATCTGTGTGTTTTCGGGTCCTCGCTTAAAAGGCAATCCTGGCTTCTCAGTTCCCCACTGGAATGGCAGCCCCAGGCCACCAGGCACACCAGGGCTGACATCAGCCATCAACAGGCACACAAAGAGAAACAGTCTTTATACACCATACCAGAGACAATAAAAAAAAAACTAAAAAGGAAACAAAAGACAAGAACATATCCAAGACAGTAATCAATACCTAGATAATCAGGGATTAACATCAGGATAACATCAAACAATACACCAGGAAACAACCTAATAAATGAAGGAGAAACAACCACTTCATCAACACTGACAGGGCAAGCCATTTGTGTATAAACAGGGAGCAAACCCCACTCCTTTCTAGTTCTGTAATTGTTACATAATCGGGAAATGAAACTTCAGCAAGCAAATAACCCAGCTCAGAAAGCACCAGGGACTCCACGGTTTTCTCAGTCAGCCATTGGGCCTTCTGGTTGGATTGCAGAGTTCAAATATTGCTTTCTTTGGCAGCACTCTCTATGCTTAATGGAGCTCCTTGAAATATTGCCCAATGTTTCACTCTCAGCAGCCCTTTCTCAAAGTAGGATGTGGGTGGATGGAAGATGGAATCCAGTTACAAAACTGCAACAACAGGCTAGATGGTGAGGTATAATCTTTCAACCTTTCTGTCTGCTGCTTCCCAGAGTTTCTCTCCCCCCCCCACCCCCCCAAAGCTAACTGGATAAGAAATGATTCTATGGACATCTGATCAGGAGATCTTCAACAGAATAAACATGGCAGTAGTTAGAGCGTAAACAAATCCTTTCTCCATTGTCTAACTTTGTTGTGGAGCTTGATTTTGAGTCCACATAGAGAAATAAAGCATCTTTAAATCAAAGCTGCCTAGCTTAGACTCTGGAATAACCAATTTTAGACTGATACAAGTAGTTCTTAACATGCAGCTATTTGTTTAGTGAACATTCTAAGTTACAATGACACTGAAAAAAGTGATTTTTTTTCATACTTACGACTGTTGCAGCATCCCCATGACTGTGTGATCACAATTTGCACGCTTGGCAACCCATATGTGCTTAGGACCCCTGCAGCGTCTTGGGCCCATATGATCACCATTTGTGACTTTCTGACAAGCAAAGTCAACAAGAAAGTGAGATTCACTTAACTGTATTACCATCTTAACAACTGCCGTGATTCACTTAACAACTGTGGCAAGAAAGGTCATAAAGTGGGGAAAATTCACTTAACAACAGTCTTAGTAACAGGAATGTTGGGTTCTATTGTGGTCCCACTAAACAGTGGTAAAGGAGTCCCTGTGGATTTTCCTTCACTGATTGTTGCCAACTATACCAGGGGGTGATCATCTCCATTTCAAGGACATTGAGCCAGCACTGTCCAAAGACATTTGCACAGTCATACTGTATGGCCAGAGCATGACAACACAGAGCACTGTAACCTCCCCACTGCATTTGCATGATTTCAAACTGCTAGGTTGGCAGGGGCTGGGACAAAGATGGGAACTCTTTCTATCACATGGTGCTCAGATCTGGAACCTGGACTGGAACCCAGCTTTCCAGCTGACAAGCCCAGCATCTTAACTGCTGAGTCACCACACTGCCCTAAACAGTAGATCTAGGTATTAAGATGGTTCTCAAATAAGTTTCTGAAAGAGAGGAAGCTCAAATCTGAGACTTTCTGAATGTTAAATCTTGCCCTCACACAAGCTCAAATTCTTTTTACTGTTTTTAAACTTGGTTGCCATTCAGAAGAGTCTCAGCTGAAACAGGTGATTGGGATCTCAGAATGTTTCCCCAATACAAGTTTCCTCTGGAATAACCACATACTTTAGTCTCGTTTTATGGGGATCTACCAAGCATTCTCATCCAGTTATGATCATATTGGAGTAAGAATGAAATAGAATTTCCCCTCACCCTGCTAGCCCACAAAATCATGGTTTCACTCCCCCCCCCCCCCAAGAATGGTGGTTTTGACATTTGCAATTATGTAACTGTCCACGTGAACTGTGCTTGGTTATATCTTGAAGTCTATCGCAAAGCAGCCTTTTCATTTATCAGTCATTCACAAGGCACTTTAAAACTAACCCATTTTATTTTTATTTACATTGTCCTCACTATTTGCAGATCTGAAATGCTTTTAATGCCACATTGTCTATTTGCTTAGATATCTGGAGCTGGCAGAGAATGTCTTCATTCAGGTGCTGCTCATATTTTGACTGACAAGCCAATAGCAATTGTGCAGAATGCTAAGCAATTACTATTGGCTCTTTTTTTTTTCTAGATGACCAGCTGCTGAAATGTCTGGCCCCAGAGCTTTCTACAGTGCATGAATTAATAAATCTCTATTCAGCTTTCATTTATAAGGAGAAAAACAGACAAACGTCTAGCATGTCTAACCACATGCACATATCTTGTCAGTCTGTTTGGCATTATAGCAAATGCTATGAAGGGCGATATTCCAGAGGGTTTTTCTCTTTCTTTCTCTCTAAATATCAGTTTTAGGCAAAAAAGCTGAGGACCGTGGAGCATGGGTAGTGTTGCCTATAGTGGGAAACCAGATACCTACAAACACAGGATGTTTTTAAACTAGACTGCAGGTTTCATTTATTTTTGAAATGAGACAGAGACAATGGAAACAGGTTTTCCAAGGGGATGAGAAACCACAACTTTTGAAAACACACCTTGCAACAGTATTTACTTAGATTATGACATCACCACAACCATGATGAATGAATGCCAGCCAAATTTAAGGATAAAGAATAGGGTAGAATTATTTTAGTATAATTTTGGGTTGGTGCAATTGTATTACTTTTAAGAGCACAACAACATTTATTTCACATCTTTTTTAAAAAAAAAACATGAATTGTTGTATTCATTTTACAATGTTCAAGTGAAAAAAGGGATTTCCTATCAATTCACAGAACTGCAGGACTGGCTGGAGCTATTTAATCAAACTCACTACTCAGTTTGGCATGCAAGTTAATATCCAGTCTCACCTTTGCTTGACCTGTCTGCTTCTCTGGGTGGGATCCCCACTGTCAAAGGATTCTTATTAATAGGAAGGATTCCCTCTTCTACATTGAATTAGAAATGGTTTTTCCTCATATAACTTATAACACCATGTCTGCACATTGAGAATTATTGAGAACATGTATGTATGTATGTATGTATGTATGTATGTAGAACTGTACGATATCCATTCAGATATCTGAACAGTGCTATGGTATCACACTTTTCTACTCTTCTCAGAGATAAATTGATAATTATGTTGTCTCACATAATTTAGAGTACATTGTTTTCTGTTAATGCAACAAAACCTGCATTTTTGGCTGAGACCTACTGACTCATACAGTTTGCAACCAACTATTGTGCCAAGCTCTTTTTCATAAATACTGTTACCAAACCTTCTATCTTCTGACTGTAGTTTGATTTTTGTCTTTTCTAAGTGAATAATAGTGATGTTTAATTTCTTTCCCAACCAGCCCACATAACTTACTTTTAGTTAACATAGCACGAATGAGGGACGTTATCTTTTTTTTTTTTATAATTTTATTTTTTATAAACACACAAAGAAAACAAAAACAAAACATACAGACATACAT
>JAEANM010012883.1:0-14626 GCA_017656035.1 Myanophis thanlyinensis | reverse complement strand
TGGTAGGAGAGAGTGTAGCCAGACAGCATTGGATGGTGGTGTGTAGGATGACTCTGACAGTCAGGACGAAGAGGAGAAGAAAGATAGAGAAGAAGACCAGGTGGTAGATGTTGCAAAAGGATGAATGTTGTGAGGAATTCAAACAGAAGTTGAGACAGGCTTTGGGTGGTCAGGAAGAAATCCAGATGACTGAGAAACTACAGCAGAAGTGAGAGATAGGTAGGAAGGTGCTAGGTATGTCATCTGGAAGGAGGAAAGAAGATAAGGAAATCTGGTGGTGGAACGAGGAAGTACAGGACAGCATCCAGAGGAAGAAGCTAGCTAAAAAGAAGTGGGACTTAGAAAGGACTGAAGACAGGATTACAGGATTACAAAAAATTGCAGTGTAGAGTGAAGAGGGAGGTGGCAATGGCCAAATAGAAAACATATGATGAGTTGTATGCCAGGTTAGACACTAGGGAAGGTGAGAAGGACTTGTACAGATTAGCAAGACAGAAAGATAGAGATGGGAAGAATATGCAACAGATAAGGGTGATTAAAGACAGAGATGGAAAGGTGCTGACAAGTGAGGAGAGTGTGCAGAGAAGATGGAAGGACTATTTTGACGAACTGATGAATGAGAAAAATGAGAGAGAAAGAAGAGGAGAAAACATGAATATTGTAGAGCAGGAAATAGCAAAGATTAGAAAGGATGAGGTGAGGAAGGCTCTAAGGAGAATGAAGAGTTGAAAGGCTGTTGGTCTGGATGATATACACCTGTGCAGGTGTGGAAGTGTCTAGGAGAGACAGCAGTGAAGTTTCTATCTAGTTTGTTCAACAGGATTTTAGAGACTGAGAAGATGCCTGAAGAATAGAGAAGTGTTCTAGTGCCGATCTTTAAGAACAAGGGTGATGTGCAGAGTTGTATCAACTACAGAGGTATAAAGTTGATGAGCCACACAATGAAGCTATGGGAAAGAGTAGTGGATGCTAGGCTATGAAAGGAAGTGGCTATCTGTGAGCATCAGTATGGCTTCATGCCCAAAAAGAGCACCACTGATGCAATTTTTGCCCTGAGAATGTTAATGGAGAAGTATAGAGCTGGTCAGAAGGAGCTGCATTGTGTCTTTGTGGATTTAGAGAAAGTGTATGACAGAGTGCCGAGAGAGGAGCTATGGTACTGTATGAGGGTGTCAGGAGTGGCAGAGAAGTATGTCAGAGTAGTCCAGGATATGTATGAGTAGAGTACGGCAGTAGTGAGATGTGCTGTAGGTCAGACAGAGGAGTTCAAAGTGAAGGTGGGGCTACATCAAGGATCGGCTATAGTGATGGACAGGTTAACAGATGAGGTCAGACAGGAATCCCCATGGACATTGATGTTTGCGGATGACATTGTGATCTGTAGTGAGAGCAGAGAGCAGGTAGATGAACACCTGGAAAGGTGGAGGTATGCTCTTGAAAGAAGAGAAATGAAAGTCAGATGTAGTAAGACAGAATACATGTGAACAAGAGGGAGGGAAGTGGAACAGTGAGGTTACTGGGGGCTGAGGTCAAGAAGGAACAGGAGTTTAAGTATTTGGGATCAACAGTCCAGCACGATGGGGAGTGTGGAAAAGAGGTGAAGAAGTGAGTGCAGGTGGGTTGAAATGGATGGGGAAGGTCAGGAGTGATGTGTGACAGAAGAGTATCAGCAAGAATCAAAGGACAGGTGTACAAGACAGTAGTGAGACCAGTTATGCTGTATGGATTAGAAACTGTAGCAGTGAGGAAAAGACAAGAGACAGAGATGGAGATAGCAGAGATGAGGATGCTGAGATTCTCTTTAGGAATGACCAGGATGGACAGGATTAGGAATGAACACATCAGTGGGATAGCTCAGGTCAGCTGTTTTGGGGATAAGGTCAGAGATGCTAGATTGAGATGGTTTGGACATGTGCAGAGGGGGGATAGTGGCCATATTGGTAGAAGGATGTTGGAGATGGAGCTGCCAGGCTAAAGGTCAAGAGGAAGGCCAAAGAGGAAATATATGGATGTGCTAAAAGAGGGCATGAAGTTAATTGGGATGAGAGTAGAGGATGCAGAGGATAGAGTTAGGTGGAAAAAGATGATTCGCTGTGGTGACCCCTAACGGGAACAGCCGAAAGAAGAAGGAGACTGTACTGAAGTATTACAAAGTGGCATACATTTTACATTTCCAAGCTGCTGATTATATGTGTAGATTCTTCTGCCTTTTCCTCTAATGGGAAGTAGGTGAGATCTTGCTTATGGAACATTCTGTAAATCATCAGAAGTGACATTTCTCATTCATATTTGAGTTTAGATTATCTTTTTCAATCTTCCATAGGGAAATCTGATTGGACAAGATATTTGGCATTTCAACTCTCAAAATTCATAGGTGGTAGAAGAGACTGTAACATGCTTACATTATATACACACACATTTACACATTCTACCCTAAATATATTATACTGCTGGAAGCAATGATCAAAATAATATAATACAATAGATCAGCCTTCCCAATATGATGCTTTGTAGCATTGTTGCAGAAATCAAGTTGTATAGTTTTAGATCTTCTATAGCAAACAAAAGCCTGTGTATATTATGGACTATATTCTTTTATATTTAAGTGCACAAAAAACTGAAAATTAATAAATGATAAAATGAAATAATTCAGTATGGATAGACAAAGGATGAAAGGTGCTAAAGAAGACTTTATCAAAAAAAAATCTCACATCATTTTATGGAATGATGGCATTAAGATCAACAATCTCTTTTTCTGTATTCAAAAAATGGAGGTTTGGAACCAGTCTGTTGATGTTTTAATGTGTTATATTTGAGCTTGGGAGTGAACAGTGTTTCTTAGTGTTTCTTAAATTTTAAAACACTTAAAACTTAGTGTTTCTTAAATTTTCCGCTCTCAAAACCCCTCCCCATTTTTAAAAATTATGGAGGGCCCCATAATTTGTTTGTATTGATTGTATTTATCAATTTTACAGTCTTAACCCATTGGATAGTTAACATAAATAAAGTAGTTTTCATGAAAAACTTAACTTTTTAATGAATAAAAAAAGAAGAGTGACATTGCTTTAAATTTTTTGCAAATATCATCAATATCTGGTGTATGTATACATATACATACCCAGTTTCTCCAAAAAGATGACCCACCTTGATCCACCTATCATGAGCACATGTGATCAAATTAAGCCCCACCTATAAAATTAGCCCTAATTAAGACCCCGCCTGCAAGAGGTGGGGTGAGACACACAGGTAAAAGATAAGCTAGGGTGGGAATGGGGGAGTGGGGTTTCCCTACTTACCAGGCCTCACACACCCTGATACTTGCCTTGCCTTCTTCTGTGGCCATTTCTGCCTGGGAGCTCTATTACCCAGGAGCTCTATTATCGGCTGCAGAGGGTTTTCCAGAAGGCATCTGAAGGCGAAATCGAAGCCAGGGTGATGTGTGTGAGTGGCAGCAAGCAACCGCAGAAGAAGTGGGCTAGCAGTAGGCTTCTGCTCGGCAGGGCTGTCAGCACCACCACCGTGAGGTGAGTCAATAATTAGAGCCCTCCCTTCTTTTTGGAGAAACATGGATACTTTAACAAAATCATATATATGATTTTCTAGACCCCTGAAAGGGTCTGGAGAATTCCTAGAAGTGCTCAGACCACACAGGTGTAACTGTAATTCACTCTTCATCCCCCTTTACAATGAGCTTTTCAAAGTGAAAAAGAATATTTTGCTTTGAAAACCGGGTGCCTAGGCCTAGAAATCACACAGCACCCAAAACTGTCATATTTCTTACTTCTGTCATATTTCCTTTACTTCAATAGCAAACAAGGCAATTCTCTTAACCCTTCCTCATCGTGCTGTTCTATTCAAGCCTCCAGGGCTCGGCTGGATAAAAGAGATACAAGGGATGAGTGGGTAATAGATGACAAAAAGCCTCATTCCACAAGAGTTGACAGAAGTCGAGGAAAGAAAGACCAATGGAGCTGGCACCTTCAACATCCTTCATCCTTCAAGGCATGTTGTCACATGACCCTTTTGGCATATTTTGCTGCTCCTGGTTTTCTAGTTGTCGTTCAGCTGCCAGGTTTTGCATTTAGCTCCTGTAAGCCTGCAACATTGACAAGGGGTTTACAAAGAGGCTTATTCTTACTTCTCTCCATCCACTCACCTCACTAACTCCAATATTCATAGTTACATCCATTTACAAAATGAAACAGATAAGAACAAAGGAACCAGGCAAGAGTAGGTCACTGTGAATCTGAAGACCAAAATTCTTCAGATTCAACAAAACTTCAGTTTAGTACTTTTGACCAACAGCGAGCTTTTAGTTGTTGCCTTCCTAAATTTCCACACATCGTCTGGTGAGTTGAATTTCTACTTTCATAATCTCTCTGTGAATCTCCAAGCCTATTTGGTTCTTTATTTATAAATGTTTTTTCCATATTACAAATGATTATTTGATTTGCCTTATTAAAGATCTTTAGCTTTGATTAGTTAATTGTTCTATATATTTATCAGGATTTCTCTATTTCTTTACAGTCCCCATCTAAAGCTTCATAAGGAACAAAGGGTATGCTTTTTGTATAACTCTCAGTGTGGTAGTCCTGTCAAATGCTACTTATCCATATAAAGGCCTAGAAAAATATAGGAGAAAAACTTTCCCTCCCATCATTTCATCATATTTTCTATTTGTTCAATACTACTATGAATTTGCACTTAGGCATTAGTAAAACTAACTGCAAACCAATGAATTTTTTTTTTTATTATATTTGTAATTTATGCTCATGCCAATTTATTTCTCCTGTTCTCTTTCTAGACTAGAGCCTTTGAACTTCAACATCAACGTAACAATATTTTTCTAAGATCCTCCGATACACTACTGTAATTTCAGATCCATGTTTTTTCCCTATAGCATCTAAAAAACATGTATGTACAAACATGTACAACACAAGTTGCAAAATTGGATCACCAAGAATAAATGAGAAATTTGCCCCATCAGAAATTCTATTCATTTTGAACGATAAAAATTCAGAATAATCTGGAATTGTGCTTCTGGATTCCACATTTTTTTCCACTATTTTGACTTAGTTCACAACTCAAAAAATATAACAAAAGTATATGTAAAGAAAAAAAAGTTCATAGAAAATATAAACAGAGAAATACAAAATACAAAATGTATGTGTTTCTCTGAAAAAAAACTGCTTCAGAACACAGTACAGTTTAAAAAAGATTAGGATAATAAATGTATACATTAACATTCACACATAACTGAGAACATGTATTTTTTTCTAACAAATTTCAAAAGAGTGGAGCCAAAAGAGAAAACTAAAACTTGACAAATTGTTTTATTATGTAGCAGTAATGCCAAGCAAACTATCTTTTATCAAGCTGCAGCCTGGTGTGATGTAACTCCTGCTCCTACCGTTTCCCTTCCCTTTCCCCAATCCCTCTCCCACTTCCATATCTAGATCAAACTTTAAACTGCCAGAATGAAGCCATCTTCTTAGCTTTGTCCTTGACCAAAAATAAGTCACTATCAATACATATTTCTGGTAATAGTCAACATATCAGCAGATGGGCAAAAGTTTGCTTCTCTTCATACTCACACAGTATATTGTTATCTGCTAAGAGCCTCCACTTATTGGTTTTACACTTAGGCATTCCAACTCTCAACCTATTCAGGGTTCTCCAAGTAGTATAAGGGGCATCCGATCCTCCAGTCATATCTTCCTTTAATGTCATTCCTTGCTCAATGGTTTCTTTCCTCCATCTGTTAATTAGATTGTGTTCTTGCATACCCTCAAGAATATTTGTTCTTGCCATAAAGCTTTTCTTAGTTGGCATACTTTGGTCATATGACCATTCAGAGGATATCTCTTGCTTAAGTTCTCTTGGCATCTGCTACTACCTTTCTCCTGATCTTAGGTGGACAATGCCAGCAAGAGGATATGTTTTTTCAACTAAGTTTGAGAAACCTATTGCTAAACATATTGTTTCATTGATGGCGATGTCAAACTTGTGTCTCATATGCAGATGCATCCCACATTGCACCAGCAGTAGATATGTCAATATGCATCAAAATCAAAAGCCATACATGGAAAGCAGGCTACACACTTATGGTTCTTCCCAAGTGAAATCACTTCTTTCATTTTTATGGTAAACTCCACTTTAGAATTCCTTGCCTTGTTATACCGTTTATCCTATGCCCTCTGGGGCAATAGATATACTGAAAGTATCTATTGGGCAGCTATGCATTACCACTTTAACACACCTAGTACTGTGCCTCTAATTGGTTAGATTTATTTTCTCAGAGCTACTATTAGTTCCATGTTCTGTTTCTTGTTTTAACAATTCCTCCCTCCATTGATAATAGAAGGGATGCCATTCCTTTGATTAATTTACTTAGAATACAGCTGGATCATGTATTCTTAGGGTTTCTTTTTTCTAATGTAATTTCCTAATGAAGGTTTTCTTCATAAAAAAGCAGCTGTTTCCAGAAATCCTTCTGAGTTATTTTATTACTTTTTTCCCCTTCTCTGCAGGCATATTCTGCTGCTTAATGCTATTCCCATAACCTTCAGTCTTGTTTGGTTTCAGTAGCTAATGTTGAATTTCGAATGAATGTGATTTTTTTTCCCCTTTCTCATAATGCAAGAAAAAGAAGAAATTTTTTTGATTCTGTTGAAAATAAACAGATACAAAAAGAAAAATTAGCCATGTTAATTTTTTACAAAGAGTACTTTGTTCATTTGCTTTAACAATAATTTATGCTGAATTATTTACATAATGTTTATTTACACATCCACTGCTGGTCCCCAGTAAATGGGAATCTGAAGATTATGCATTGTTTTTAATTATGCAAAGCCTCAAGTATTTGGGAATACAGCTAATAATTTTTTTACTCATGAACCTGCCATAATAGTTCACCATTTGCCTCTTGCAAGAGAACAATCTAATGAAAGTGGGATGGGCAAACAAGGTGGATTAACCCTCAGACTCAGTTTCTGTTTGAGAGCTGACATAAGGCTCTTGGTAGCTGACTCAACTGAAAGCAAGATTCCCACAGAGTCTTCTTTAACAAGATTTATTGAAACATTAAGGAATAAAGTTACAAAACCTCTAGCAACTGGATTATGTTCATTTTAGAACTCCATTTATCTTTTACATCATTAGGGCAGAGATTTTCTTTTCTCAATGTCTTTCTTGTGAACCAGTGAGCTAATTTTGCTTTTCCCAGCTAACTGCGGAAAGTATGTGTTGTTTTATAGAGTCTAAACACCTTGGCTGAGAGGGACACTGACACAATCTGAATTTTTGGATCAAATCTGTTACTGGCCATTATGCTACTGGAACAAGAAAAGAAATACTACTTTATCCCAACATTTGAAGACACAAAACCCCTATATTTTAGTATAAACAGTGTAAAAATACTGTAAGTGGCAAATAAGGATTGCACCAGAACTAACCTCCTTTTGAACCCAGGATATATTTACTCATTTTACTCTATGGGAAAAACAATATTGCCCAAGTTGCCATGTTCAGCTAGAAGCAGAAAGCACTGAATCAATAACAAAAGGAAAGACTTGAATCTTTGGAATGAGTTCACACAACACATGAAGTCACAAGCTACAGTATTAGCTTCACACATTGCTGCTTATAATCCATGATTAATAACTGGGCACAGAATGAACCCAGCCATTGACTAGTATCCCTGCCTGTTCAAACACCTGATTGGCCAATAAGAATGTAAACAATTGTTGAAGATATATCTAGACAATTGGGAAAATAATTAAATTGCCCATGTTACAATGACTGCTTAGTACAGTAATTTGCAACGGGACTGGAAATCCTACATTCCATGTACCTCAGATTTCTACCTCAAATACCAGTATTATTTGAGCAATATTTTACCTATTCTGAGCCACACGCTGTATGCATATGCTGAGTCACATATCCTACACTTATGCCTTTGGCTTCCCACTAAGCAACAAATTTTACATTGCAGACCCAGGAAATGTTGAGCCATGTCATATTTCATTGTGCAGACTGGAAAAAAACTGTCAAAGAATTAAAGAGACATTCAGGGTTTAATCTGGGCCAAGGTTAAACCACAAAACTGATGTCAATTCATGGGCTGAGCCCCCAAATACATGAAAGAACAGAGATGTGTTTCTAAACATGCAGAGTGCCTTTCGCTCACCACTGAGTATCTGCAACAAGCCCCTCATACATCTGGGAATAGGGGCCAGTATGATATCTCTTCTGGATGACTCCTCGTCAGAAGACGAAGAAGAACTGGACATGCCACAGGCTTTGCACGGCTCAGGGACAGATGTGCCACAGGCTCCACACGGCGCAGCTCCAGGCTCAGACCACCAGGAGGCAGATCGTCCCTCTGCTGGGTCAGAAGGAGAAGCCGAAGCTCCACCAAGCCCTAGGGAACATAGGTATTTGCAGGTTCAGTACCACAGATGCAGCACACATCCAAGAACAGGCCTCCTGTACAAGAGTCACAGGAGCCACAGTCACAAGGAAGAATTACTTCTGTTGGATGTAATGGCCAGCACTGGGACATTGGCAGAGACTACAGATCGAAAGAATGTTTTTGAACATTTAGTGACCAATAGGGCAATTCTACTTGCCTAGTTGACAACATAGTCTTCCAAAGGCTTCGGTAGAGCAGATAATGTTTTCAGGTCTACTGCTGTTAACATTGTGAACCGGGGATGAAAAAAGATAATGCAAGTAGTGTATTATTATCATCTGTCTTTCTTTTAAGCACACCTGTTTATCGTTGCCAAAATCAGTTTAATGTAAGGTTAAACACCTGAGCCAGGTGATGGTGGCGTCCAGTCCTGCTTTCAGCATGAACTCTGCCACGTGTCCTTCAGGCAGATATTCTCTCTCAGTTCTAGGAAGAAGTTTGGCAATGCCAAACTGCTTCTGAAAATGCTGCCGTGAAAACTGCATCCAGGCAATTGCCAGGAGTCAACGCTGATTCCCAAATAAACACATACAAAACCGTTTTCTTTAAAAGAAAAAAAAAGATGCAAATTATAAAGAATGGAACCCAAGCATATTTTTTTACATAACAGAGTAACATCAGACAACTTGTACACCTGATATAAAACAGACTGTCACTTGTTCACTACCTCGTTCACATGTTCCTTAAGCATTTTAGCTTATGCACTTTGGTTAGATAGTTGGTTTTTATGTGATACCTCATTTTTGCATTTTTTAAAATTGTGTTTTATTTTTAAATATAATCAGTTTTTCTGGATCTATGAACCACTCCAAAAACATATGCTAATAAGTGGATATATAAATTCACTAATAAATAAATTGTGCCCTCTGTGTTTTTCAGTGTCTCTTGATTCTTGCAGGGAAGCGGTTCTTTTAGTTTTGGAATCTATAAATTAAATATCTTAAGAAAAAGTTTATGTTTTAAATAAATGTCAAAAGACATTTCTGAGATCTATGGAAATTCTGAAAGGCACAAAATGTAGCAATGCTTGTACATCCTATTTGTAGGCAGCAGAAAGGATGCCTTTCTACAATTAAGGCCTCATCGTGAAAATTGGTTGGAAAATGGCATGGCAACTCTGAGAGAATTAACTGGAAGAATGTTGGGTTGTTTTTTTTACTCCTTCATCAGAAAGGGGGGAGGGTGCGAGAAGCTTCTCAGTAACATTGTCCTTAAGCGTCCTTTATCAGCTTTTTACATGCAATGCAGTGGGTAGGAACAGATTGAGAAATCCCCAAATGATTTTTGTTGATTTCATTTCTTCTTTCCTTCCCCACCCTTCATTCCAGTGAGTCCACTAACACAAAAAGGAAGAGAAAAGACATTAAAAGATGGAATTTTTAAGAACAACAGAAGATAATAACCATTTTATCCATCTGAAAAAAGTGAATATAAAGGAGGAATCTTAAACAGAGTTCTGAGTACAAGTACCTGACATTTTTTGCAATCTGCCCCTATTACAAATTTTAAGTCTGCTTAATCTGAGTATGATGTTTCCTTAGCCATCTTGTTTATTTATATACTGCCCTTGCCCTAGGGACTTTAGTGAAGCATATACTATATGTTTTCTGATGCCATCTTTGGAGCAACAACCCTGTGAGTTAAATACATTATGAAATAATGATTCATTCAAGGTCTGCCAGTATATACATATCCAATGAATGGGTAGTTTAAAGAGGTAAGTTACAGGCTGATTTACATATTGTACAAACACACAGACAACTATTTAACATGTAGACCCATAGTTGAGGTATGGCACAATAATGCTCTCTAAAGCATCTGGCAAGTTGGCCCCATGCTGAGAGGTCTGAATAAATTGAATTATTGTTTTCCCTAAAAACTTTTCCAATATCCCATTTATAACATGGCACAACTAGGAAAACTAAATTGAGCCCAAGGGTTACCAGGAAAGTAGGTTTACCCATTCATTAACTTCTGGTTTTAATATTTTTATTAGATATGCAATTATATATTTTTTCCATAACAGAGCTGAGAAAAAAATGACTGAGCCAGTGAGCGTCTGTGACTGAGAATACATAAACAGTATCTTGTTAGATTGGATCCTTGGTCCATCTAATTCTGCAGTCTATTCTCACAATGGCCAACCACACAAGGAGGCCCACTAGTCTCCCAACAGATAACTTTGTGAGGCAGTCACAGCGCCATCCAGGCTAATTCCCGTCAATCCCCACATCTTCCCTGAATCGTTTCCGTCTCTTTTCTGAAGCCAGCCAAGCTATAGCCAGCACCACATCTCATGCTAGTAAATTCCCATGTTTGATTAGAACCCATGCCTCCCCAATTGTATTCCAATAATTTAAATACACCACCACATAGGTTCTGCTACCTAAATTCAGGATATGAGAGATGGATTGTTTTTTTAACTAGGCAAGACAACTGTTGATCTTCCCGGAGAAACCAGTTTTCACTTATTTTACACGTTTTATAAAACTAAGTCTATTACTCTGAGAAAAAGAAGAAGGAATGTATCACTGTGTCAGACTTGTCTGCAAATAATCCAGCAGAAAATCTAGATTATCTGTTTCCAATCATACCATCTGCAATGAATTTTGAACATAGTGAAACCCAAGAGCTTTTTGAAAAGAAGTAATATGTACCCAATTGAGCTAGGCTGACTGTATTGGTTTTATATGAAAATCTATGTGTGGTTGTTGATTTCTCCTTTTCATATATTTTCCTTTCCTGAATAAATTCCTTTTTGTAACCATTTCATTCATTTTATAAGTGATTTTTTTGTTCATACTTGTACCCATACAAAATGCAGCATGATTACAAAGCTAGTCATGCTCCAGGATTGGCAGAAGCGATGCCAAACTCAAGGCCCTTGGCCTGGATCTGGCCCGCGTGGTGTTTAGATCTGGCCCACAGGGCCACCCTGGAAACTGCAATGCCTCTGCCAGCAAAAACGGAGCTCACAAGGGCTGTGTGTGGCCTTCCTGAGCTCTGTTTTCACTGGCAGAGGGTTGCAGGAAGCCATCATAGCTGAAAATGGAGCTCGGAATCCCGTTTTCACTGGCAGAGTTCTCAGACCATCACAGGTGCCCAACATGAATAATGTTGAACTGTCCACACATCCTGGCCACGCCCATCCCAGACCAAGATCATACACAATCCTGATGCGGCCCTCAATGAAATCAAGTTTGACACCCCTGGTTTAAGTATGGATATATGGTTCCTTTTCAAATTTTATCTAGGTTTCGGCTTAATTTATCATTATATTTTATTAAGTAAATTTTTTAAGGAATTTGCTAGAGATGGTTTAAATATATTCCTGTCCAAGTTATACTATAATATAGTTAATAAATCACAAGTCAAAACCAATCAGAACTTGGATATAGCATTTGAAGCAACCAGAGAGTTGCCTAGCTTGTGAGTTCAAAACAAAATTATATGAATTCTGAAATCTGGGTCAAATCCTTGTTTCAAACAGGAATTGCAGCATAAATTCCTAATTATGAGTTCGTGTGTTTATCTTTGATAATATATAATGTGCCCTGAAGCACAGGGAGCACTATTTTAAGTCTAAGTAGTATTTCACATTGGCAAGCAATTATCACCATAATAGAATATGAGTCCAGGGATGTAAACTTTCTGTCAGAAGTATTTTTTATTTTCATCACAATCTTTGATGAAAATACTTTGAGTCAAGGTAATCCTGAGTCAAAGTTTGGAATTAGCAATGAACTGGATGCATCTGAGCAAACTGAATTTTTATTGGGGCTCAACAATATTTATTTTGTTCTGAAGGAAGAAGGCAGCAAAAGGGATAGTGCGTGCTATATTTTAGGTGGGTCTACAATCCCCTTAGGAAGCAAATTTTCAATAGTTATTTAATGCTATATATTTTTTTAAAAGAAGACCTAACCATGGCTGCACATGCTTTTTTTTTAAAACCTATATTGGATTAACATAATTGCAACATTCTGCAATTTAGTGCCATAGGTATGAACTGCATCAGCTTTAAGAGCCCATGCCAAGCAGAGATGATAGAACTGCTGTAATGTTCAAAAAAACTCCTATATATAGGTTGAATTAATATAGAAAATCTAGTTTGTGAAGAAAATATTGAGAAATTCATACAAGTTGGTACTCCAGTTTATTGTTGTCTGTTTAAAGTTGTCAATGGTTCATACTCATAACATAAATATGAAAAAAATAGAGCTTATGTTGTCATATTATCATACATTTCCTCATTTTGGCATCATCATGATTAGGAACTAATGTCTCTACAGACAACTGCTAGCTTCTTCAACAAGCAGGTTTGATTGTGTGCTACCAGAGCTACCTAATAAGGAACCCACACTGGATCAGGGGCTGATCAGGTTGAGTGTATTGCAGAAACAGGTATATATTCTTTCTGAGATGAGTGAGTCCATCTCAGAAATGCAGTTGGCAATAATATGTCAAATGGCTTACATCAGGACACTAGTGGACTGTAATGGGCTAGATCACTCAGTGAAATGACTAGTAACCATAGCAACAGACAGGAAAGTTGTTGCATGACACTTTCTTCCACATCTCTATATACAGCAGGATTATATGCATCTCAAATCAGAAGTAATTCTTGGAAAGTTCAACGGGCTAACCCCTGTTATATTTGCTGATTGTTGTGGTTTTAAGATTGATTGTTAATAATTGTCTTTAAGGTCATATATCTCAATGGCTTTAAGTACTTCAAATTCCGAAAGGGAGATAAGCTTTAAATGCTCTTGATGATAAATAAGTGATTTAGTAATGGTGTCTGTCTTTTCAGACAAAAGAAATTCACAGGTGGAAAAAGAGTTCTCCTAAGAATCAGTAGCCAGCCTATTTGCTCAGCAGGCTATGGTTTTTAGGACCTTTACAAGTTAGAATCTGCATTCAAGTAAGTATTTTCATTAGAAAAAAAATATTGTTGTTGTTTTTTTGCCAAGAATTCTCTGCTCATTGAGCAATGTGGACAACACTTTTCTTATGCTCATGCCAGGCTGGATTCTGTAACATCAGCAAGTCTGCAAATTAAATATGGTGTAAGGAAAGGGATTGTTTACCATTTTTTTAGACTGAAAGAGTAAAGTGGGGTGGAGGTGGGTGGGGTGGAGTGTTAGACTAGGCAAGCAGGAGGGGACAGGTAATCCTCAACTTACAACCATTTCTTTAGTGATCATTCAAAGTTCCAATGGCCCTGAAAAAAGTGGTTTTTAATCAGTTTTCACTAGTTTGATTGTCATATAATAAAAAATTCAGGCTCTTGGTCACCAGCATGTATTTATATCAGTTGCAACCTTGTGGATTGTTTGATCACCATTTGTAACTTTGTCAATTGGCTTCTGACACCCAAAGTCAATGGGTGAAGATAGATTCACTTTATGACCGCATGTTTCATTTAACAACCATAATGATTTGCTTAAGAATTGTGGCAAAATGGGCATAAAATGGGGCAAACAACTGCCTCGCTTTAGCAATGGAAATTTTGGGCTCAACTGAGGTCATAAATTGAAGACTACCTATACAGATCTTTGAGAAACAAAATATATCTTGTAACTTGATACTCCTGGTGGCTAAATAGGATGATCTTATCACAAATTGTCTTTTCTTTCTCTCCTTGCAACCAAATAACAAGATAAATATATCAGAATATTTTTTTAAAGGGTGCATTTCATAAAGGAAGTCAAATGACAGATAACATTAAGCACTTGATTGATCTTGACATTCTTGTCTCTTTACTAAATAGTAGTCATGACCACAGGGAAGAAAATCCAGACTGGAACTATGTAACTGGGGGATTTTGCCATTGTCATAATCCCATCAGCCTCCCGCCAGCCAGTGCGTTCCCACAGGGTGGGCCTCCTTGGGGTTCCGTTGCCTGGACGTTGTTGTCTGGCAGCCCTGAGGGTTCGAGCCTTCTCTGTGGGGACACCCTCCCTTTGGAACGAATTGCCCCCGGAGATCCGGACCATCACAGAGCTGCGGACCTTCCGGCATGCATTAAAGACCCATCTGTTTCAACAGGCCGGTCTGGCCTAGTATTAATTTGGGGGTTTTAATTGGTTTTTAAAAAAATTTAAATTTTAAATTTTTATAATTTTATACTTTGTTTTTTAGATGTTTGTA
>JAEANM010012882.1:2526-14627 GCA_017656035.1 Myanophis thanlyinensis | reverse complement strand
TTGCGTAAGCATTTCACTGCATATTGTACCATGTATGACTGTGCATGTGACCAATAAAATTTGAATTTGAATTTTGATTTTATTCTTTCCTTAGCTCCTTCTGGTTTCTCTTCTCTTTTCTGAATTTTTTCTTCATCTTTTTATTTTCATTTGTTGGGAGTTTTCTACTCTCAAATCTATATCCTTTATCAGTACCATCATCTTCCTATGATTCCTTGTCATAGCTTCCTGAATACATTGAAATATCAATAATATTTCTTTATAAACTGTATTTGTTTTCCTGTTGAAACATTTTGTAATGGTTTGATAGATTGAAAATTACTCCAAGATTCCAATATCCCAATTACTCAGACCACCCAAAAGCGCCAATATTAATAAGATTTACTCAATAATGATTCTTGTTTATTATAATCCACCTTGCCTTAAAAATCTTCAAGAAGCTCACTGAATACTTCCAAGCAGCCAATACACCAGTAGATATAGAACCAAAATAAAGAGGCCTTCCAGATATTATTTGCCTTTCACTATTTCCTTTCTTTTCCTCTTTGTTTTTCTTCTGTTAATAAATGATCCTCACTTTCCAAGGTTTTTCCCACCATGTATTAGTCTTATTTCTCCAGTAGGTGGCACCCGCTCCAAATTCCAACTTTAAACAGAGCAAAAATAAAAAAAATAAAACAGCTGATTCTGTTCTGTTTCTATTCCTATTTCTAATTTTATTCTATTCCTATTCCTTATTCTATTTTATTCCTATTCCCTATTCTATTCTATTCTATTCCTATTCCCTATTATATTCCTTATTCCTTTTTTCTATTCTATTCTGTTCTATTTCTATTCCTATTTCTAATTTTATTCTATTCCTAATTTTAATTCCTATTCTTATTCCTATTCCTTTCTATCCCCCTGCTCAAACAGGAGACCTTAACATTCCGCACAAATGCCTCCCTAGTCTCTTCTTTAAAAACCTCCAGTGATGGAGGATCACAACCACCTCTGATATATTGGACTTTTAACTGCAGCTGATGGAAACTGCCACAGCCATTTTCAGTCAGTTCCCTGAAATATCAAAAGGCGAGAGCCCAAGTGCCGCCATTTTGTTCAAGGAGGACCAACATACTTATCCTGTCAAGAGCGCAGGTTGCCATAGCAACCCTGAGACGCGGGAGGCGGACGATCCTGTTAGGGCGGAGTAGAACCGCCCCGCCACCTAAGGTACCCTCGTCAATGATTGGTCAGTTCGCGCGAGGGGCGGGGCGCCACAGAAGGCATGGGCCGGAAGTCGGAAACAGGAAACAGCTGGTGGGGGAGGACGAATCAAAAATGGGGGCGGGGGTGTGCCCCGAGTCTCTGAAGTGCGTCGGGAGGTGAGTTGAGACGGGGCGAAAAAGGAGTCCGCCGGCGGGCCGTTCCGCTCCCTCAGCGCGCAAAAGGGCTGCGCTGGACTGCAGGAAGCAACCGGGGAAGGGGAGGAGTAGAAAACAGGGTTCCTCTGCGCGCTTGCAGAGTGCCAGGTGCCCTCTTCCCGTTGGAAGGAGGGACTGAAAGGAAGGAAGAAGGAAAGAAAGGTGGAAGGTGGAAAGATGGAGAAAGAAAGGTGGAAGGTGGAAAGACAGGGAAAGAAAGGTGGAAGGAGGGACTGAATGGAAGAAAGGTGGAAAGAAAGGTGGAAGGTGGAAAGATGGAGAAAGAAAGGTGGAAGGAGGGACTGAACGGAAGGAAGAAGGAAAGACAGGGAAAAATAATGGAAGGAGGGACCAAAAGTCCAGACAGAATTGATGGCAAAGTCTGGGAGAATTCTTAAGAGACACAAAGTAAGGAGGCATTTGTGTCATAAAGTTAAACATTGATTTGACTGTCCCCCAAAGCAGTAACAATAACAGAGCTGGAAGAGATCTTTGAGGTCTTCTAGTCCAACCCCCTACTCAAGCAGGAGAACCTATACCACTTCAGATAAGTGGCTGTTCAGGCTCTTCTTGAAAGCCTCCAGTCATGGAGCAGCCACAACTTCTGAAGGCAAAGCCATTCTACCAGCTGATTGTTCTCATTGTCAGGAAATTTCTCCTTAGTTCTGGCCTTGATAAGTTTTCATCTGTGTACCTTTCTGAGATTTCTGGCTTTCCTCTCCTCCTCATCCCCCCCCCCTCTACCAGCCAGGAGGTTGATGTAGAAGCCACCACCTGATCCCATGTACTGCATGGTGCGCCAGGAAAATCTGCCCTCTTTGGTTCATCATTCTGAAAAAGAGTCTCTCTGCCCATATTCAGATTACCTCTAGCTCCCCATCATACATGGGTACCTATTTTCAAGGGAAAGGAGACATTTTACAATGGAGAGAAAGAGGCATGGTTTATTATGCAATATTACCCATTTACGTATGTGCTTATCCATACAAATTCAACAGCCTGCAAAAATGATTTCAAAGGATTAGTTTGTGCACTGTGCTCCTTCCTAATTTATTTAGAGACTGGGGACCCTATTACGTGCTTCTTCATACACAGTACTATTTCTTCTACAATAAGACTGGCTTTGAAACATGGTATACAAGATGCATAAAGTTTTGTTTTATTTTTTTAACCATGCAGGCTGAATCCTATCTGCTCTTAAACAAGTTCTGCTGAACATTTTGGAGCCTACTCCCAGGTAAATGAGTAGAGAATTGCACTCTGAATTCTGTTTTGCACACAATGCTGAATTTCTTTGTGAAATGTATCCACAAGAGTGCTGCACCTTCAAAATATGTTAATGTAAAGATGTATGAAGTATGGATAGGCCTCGAATTAAAACCATTTGTTTAGTGACTATTCGAAGTTACAGTGGCACTGAAAAAAGTGAGTTCTGACTGTTTTTCACGCTTACAACTATAGCAGCATCAAGCTGATGGGATATACCCATGTTGGCTTTCATAGGGAGATGTGAAATATTGAAATATTTCAATCTTTTAATATTTTATTTATACATTTATAAACTCAATATTCACATTGTGTTGTCTGGGTACAATCAATTTTAAATAATGACAAAAATTTTAACAATACTATTTATCAAAACAAATTAGTAATAATATTTACTTATCTTTAATTATTCACTTTACATTATTTAATGGAATATTTTCAATTTTAAGTTTCTAACTTCTGCTTCTATTTTTCTACCATTGATAAATGTCTCCTACGTTAAAAAGTATTCTGTTTCCTCCTTATTCTTAATTTTCATTGTTAATCTATCCATCTCGGCACATTCTAATATTTCAATCTTTTTTATGTCAGTTAGGATGTTGCTTTTTTAATTATAGATGATCACGTCCCCAGCACATCTTAGTTGGAGAAGGTGAGAGGAGCTATGGATGAAACAATATTTCGAAGCGATACAGTACTCTCTGATATTCACCTCCACACTGCAAATAGAAGGCATTTTATGGTGAGGTTGAATGCTGTTGGCCAGCCAGGTAATATAACAATAAATGCCATCCATCAGGAGTGGATGCCGTTGATTGAGATAGAGTAAGAATGGCTGAACTCACAGAGCCTGCAGGGCTGTTGTGTAGTTATTTGATTTTTAGATTAGATTAGATTAGAATTTTTATTGCTAAGTGTGATTGGACACACAAGGAATTTGTCTTTGGTGCATATGCTCTCAGTACATAAAAAGAAAGGTACATTTATCAAGAATCATAAGATACAACATTAAGTCATAGGGTACAAATATGCAATCAAATCATATTATGAAAGAAATATTAGTAATCAATGTAAATAGTAAGGATACAAGCAACAAAGTTATAGTCATAAGTAGGAGGAGATAGGTGACAGGAACAATGAGAAAAATAATAGTAATACAGACTTAGTAAATAATTTCACAGTGTTGAGGGAATTATTTGTTTAGCAGAGTGATGGCATTTGAGAAAAAACTGTCCTTGTGTCTAGTTGTTCAGGTGTGCAGTGCCCTATAGCCTCGTTTTGAGGGTAGGAGTTGAAACAATTTATGTCCAGGATGTGAGTGTCTATAAATATTTCCCCAGCCCTCTTTTTGACTCATGTAGTATACAGGTCTTCAATGGAAGACAGGTTGGCAATAATTGTTTTTTTCTGCAGTTCTAATTATCCTCTGAAGTCTATGTCTGTCTCGTTGGGTTGCAAAACCAAACCAGACAGTTATAGAGGTGCAGATGACAGACTTAATTTTGGCTTACTCATAGGGTGCAAACTCAACCAGCTACAGTTCTCAGCCTTGGTTTATGGTTTAATGCACAGGCTTACCTCTTGTGCAAAAAATTGATGCAATAAGGAAGAAGAGGAATCTAACTGTGACAAAGAGGAGAAACAAGGATATGCATGAGATAAAAGAAACTGAAGAGTAGGAGGGGAACAGACGAGCAGAATGCATGCAAATAAGAAAGGGACCATGAAGGGGCCGATAGAACATTTAAGTACAAAGAAAGATGCTTCAAAAAAAGGACAGCACATGGCTGGGCTTGATAGGAACAGAAATGGAACACATCTGCAAAGCCCAAGAGACAAGTTGTGTCCCTATATGTGGTTTGAAGTTCTCAGAATGTCTGTTGTTTAAAATTATTGTAGAATATAAGAGGACAAGAACAGGAGCAGTATAGGATAGAAGTGAAGAAACTTGCATCATTAAATATAAGACTTTTAAACTTCTACCATACATAATTAAGAGTTCAGTTTCAAAACACATTCAAGCCCGGTTAAATTGATAGATGAGGTGTGCCAAATAACTGTACAACAAAGTCCCTAGAATATTAGAAAGTCTAATTTTAACATTTAACTTCTTTAAGTGTGCAGGTCATCTGCTTGCAAGGTAATGTATCACCTGAAATTGTTGTCTCTTAGTCTTTCTCTCGCAGTTCAAACTCCTTTTGGATGATAGCCAGGGGGGAGACCCCGAGAAGGAAGAGAGAGGCCGAAAAGCACCCCTTGGCTGCCAGAGCAGAAGTGAGCAAGAACTCATTGCAGAAGAGGGCAAAGCTGGTGCTGAAGATTCTCCAGACAGTCCCAAAAACAAAGGTGACCCCTGCAGTGGATTTGAGGCCTTGTTGGATGAAGATGGGGACCTGCAAGTGGTCCGGAAACCTCCCTTCCCTCCTGCAGGAGATGAGGATCAAACAAGGACTAAGGCCTGCCCCATCATTTTGATTAAGAACGGAGATGTCTTGGAAGAACAAGAACACGAGAGCAACAGTTGCCATGTTGTTAAAATAGGTCAGTAACAGCATAATATTTATGTCAGGGTTCCAAGTAACATCCCCAATGTAATCAAAACTCTCAGGATACAAAAGTTCTTAGAATGAGGTTTTATTGAAGACATCCTATTGGCACCTCTGGAGAAAACCTAAATCTGAATTCCCGCATTTTCTCCACCCAAAGTAAAGTCAAAGTTTCTTCCCCCTAAATGATTGCATGCCATCCTCCTCTCCTCCAATCCAAGTTGGGTGGCATCCAAGGGCCATCTTCTGCTCCTCCCTCCGCAGGTGCAGGCCAGACCTCCTTGATTCCCACGGATAAGACTCCCAACTAACTATCTAATTCTAACTCCCATGTACATTTCTAAAGAATGGTGTGACAAGCCTGAATTGAAACTAACTAAATTCAAAGAGAATGAAGAAGACGGGAGGGGGGGAATCTGCAAAGAGTCCTTTTAAGTTTGACAATTTATTTCCCAAGCAGATAGTGCTGAACTTACAGCCAATTGCTTAGCAAAGTTACAATGGATCTCCCAGGAATACCAGATAAATAAGTGAGGTGAAATTAATTGCAGAGGAGGGCAGAGCTGGTGCTGAAAACTTGGATTCAACGTTCTGACACTGGAGGGAGGGTAGCCATGATGTGACCCCATTTGTACACTCAGCAGGGGACCTGCATTTACAGTCATTGTAGCGTCCCACAGTCACATGACCCCCAATTTTACAACATTTATGATATGTCTGGCTGGGGAATTCTGGGAGTTGAAGTTGCACAGTTGAGAAACACCTGCTGTCCCAAGGATTCGTTTCTTCACTTTGGGGGCCAAAGAAGGTCTCTGTATTTTTATTACCAAGGTGAACAGCTCATACTTGAATTATTTCCCATTTCTGATCCTTACCCTTCCTACTCTTGATAGAATGTGAATTACACAGTTTTCAAACAATATCTCGACCAAGGAAGTATTCTCCACTCCTGCCTTTTCGTGTTCACATTTTCTCAGTTTTATTGCAAAGGCAGTTTTGAGGAGAATATGCTTTTTTTTTTTGGGGGGGGGGGGTAATGAATTTTGCCTAATGGAAAAGATTCTCCATCTGTTTTGCTGTTCCAGAACACACCATGGCGACACCTTTAGAAGATGTTGGGAAGCAGGTAGGACGCACGTTTGCTGCCCATTTCCCATCTGTCCTAAGTCCGCCCCACGTACGATCTTTTTCTCTCTGGTTTTGAAGGTCTGGCGAGGAGCTTTCCTGCTTGCCGATTACATCCTCTCGAAGCAAGACTTGTTCAAGGGTTGCACAGTGCTGGAGCTTGGGGGAGGAATCGGGTTTGTCAGCATCATCATGGCAAAAGCTGCCAAGACCATTTATTGCACAGGTATCTCTTTAATTCAACTCTTGGGTGGTTTGGAAATCATAATATTGGGATATTATATACTTTGAGACTCAAAATGATGCTGTAGGGCACTGCACGTCAGAACAACTAGACACAACCCCCCCCATGCCATCACTCTGCTAATCAACTAATTCTCACAATACTATCTTAACTACCTAGTATTACTATTATCCTTCTGATCTTTCCTATTACCTATCTCCTTATCTTTTTATGACTATAACTGTATGCTTGTATCTTACTGTTTACTTAGTATCCTAATATGATTTATGCTGATTGCTTATTTAGTATCCATGACTATCACTAAGTGTTGTATCTAATGTTTATTATGAATGCATTTTTACAATGACGATCTATCACTATTGTATGTACAGTGAGAGCTTGTGCACCTGAGACAAATTCCTTGTGTGTCCAATCACACTTGGCCAATAAAGAATTCTATTCTATTCAATTCTCGTTCCCTTTCTGTTCCTATTCCTATTCTATTATTTCCTATTCCTTTCCGTTCCTATTCCATTCCATTCCATTGTTTCTGTTCTATTATATTCCATTCCATTCCAACAAAGAACACTTCATAAAGGGTCCCATGGTTTTAAAATGCCTACAATAGCCCCAATTTATATCCATTTGTTTACCTACCACAACAGTGCTAAAAAAATTGACTTATGACTGTCACAGCATTCACATTGTCATGGGGGTCACTATTTGGATACTCAGCAATCGGCATCTATTTATGATGGTTGAAGCATCCCAGAGTCACATTTGCAAGCTTTCCAGACAGCTTTCAACAAGCAAAGTTATGGGGGAAACCGGATTTGCTTAATGACCACCCCCCCAACAGAAAAGGTCATAAAATCAGGCCTGACTCACCAAATGATCTTATTGCTTAGATGTGGAAGATCCAGGCCCAATTGTCACAACTTGAGGACTGCCTGATACGTTTTTGCATTGGTTAACTCAGCATGAAATTATTATTAGATATTTATCCTGCCTCTTATTTATTGAAAGACACATACTGTACTTTGGTCAGCTCACGATGGCAAACATACATAATACCCCTGTCTCTTACTTTCACAAAACAACAACCCTGTGAGATAGGTTAAGCTGAGAGAGAGGGACTGACTCAAAGTTACCCAGCTGGCTTTTGTGCCTAAGGTGGGACTAGAATTCACTGTCTCCTGGTGATTGGCCCAAAGTCATCCAGGCAACTTTCATGCCTATGGCAGGACTAAAACTCACCGTCTCCTGACTTCTAGGCCAGCACCTTGCCTTAACTGGCTGTTTGGGATTCAGATATCTCTCATCTTTTTTTTGTTTTTAAAGATGTCGGTGAAGACCTACTGAGCATGTGTGAACGAAACGTAGCCTTAAACAACCACATCACTGAGCCAACAGGTAAAAGATGAGCGCGTCCCACTGACTATAAGGGGGTCTGATGCTACATGGGGCTATGTTGCAATGTGCTTTCAAGATTGTGCCAAACAAAATCGTTTTCACGTCCAGCAACTAAAAGAAGCATCAAATGTGAGATGTATTATTTAGCGGTAGATAGCTCCTGCACTTTCTTACAGTATATTTTAAAATTGGTGATCTCAAATGCTGCTTCTTGACTAATATTGACTAACATTGTTTTATAATTTTAGTCTGCGTGTTGGAAGTTCTAGAGAAGAACAAATTTTGAACCACCACCACCCCCGCAAAAAATATGAGTCCCCTGTCTATCCTTCAATCCTCATGCTTCCGATGGATATCTGAAAGAGTATTTGTGTACTACGTTTTTTTCTCCTCTTGATGGAAGAAAAATACAATGCATTCCTGTAATTAGTACATCATACTACAGGTGGTACTCGACTTACAACAGTTCATTTAGTGACCGTTCAAAGTTACAATGGCACTGAAAAAGTGACTTACGACTTATGTTTTTCACGCAACCACTGTCACGTGGTCCAAATTCGGATGCTTGGCAATTGGCATGGATTTATGACAGTATTCATGTCCCTGGATCATGTGATCCCTTTTTGTGACCTTCTGACAAGCAAAATCAGTGGGGAAGCCATTTTACTTGAGCAACTGTGTCACTGACTTAACAACTCCAGCGATTCACTTAATAACCGGGCAAAGAAGGGTCGTAAAATGGGACAAAACTCACTCAATACATGTCTCGTTTAACGATGGAAATTTTGGGCTTGATTGTGAGCAAAATTTAAGGACTGGTTGTAATTTACCTTCTTGTTTCAGTATTGATTATGGTTGTAGAGCAGTATTAAAAGGGATAGGATACATTAAAAAGAGGAACAGAAATATAAAAGTTGTAAAAAAGGGAAAATTTAAAAAGTTCTTGAGCTAAAGTGCATGGAAGATTTATAAGGAAACAAGAAAAGATAGAGAATGCATAAATGTGTCCATAGTACATAGCACAAATAATCCTCAACTTACAACCATTTGTTGGGCAACAATTCAAAGTTATAACGGTGCTGAAAAGTAAGACAATCCATCCTCCAGGTTACGACCATAACTTACCATATTTCCCTGACAATAAGTCCTATCTCTAGTATTTCTAACTGGGAGATAAGCCCTAGTGTGATTTTTTCCCCAGGAGGCTTGTAATATAAGCCCTACTCACAATAAAATAAAGCCCAGTTAAGAACATCAGCTAGACGGACACATTTAGTGCCGTATTTTCCTCCAAAATAAGACCTAACTGGAAAATAAACCCTGATGCATCTTTTGGAGAAAAAATTAATATAACACCTGGTCTCATTTTCAGGGGAATACGGTAGTCATGTGATTGCAGTTTGGGCTCTTGGCAGCCGACTCACATTTACAACACAATCTCCGGGGGCCACATGATCACAGGTGGCAATTTTCACAGGTGGCTTCCAACAAGCAAAGTTCATAGGAAAAACTGGATTCGTTTAACAGCCATGTGATTCACTTAATGGTGATTCACTTAATGACTGCAGTAAAAATGGTTGTAAAATCAGCCCCAGGCATGTGGTGATTAGCTTAACAACAGCTATGCCGATCCCAATTGCGGTTCTACGTTGAGGATCCCCTGTATAAGATGCACATCACAACGACATTGTCGCTACATTCTTGTTCGTTTTATGTATTGTTTATATCCTAATAGTTTTCTTTTCTTGCCACTTATTATTTTGCGGATTTTTAGGAAGTGAAATTAGAGTTAAAAAGCTGGATTGGCAGCAAGACGATTTCTGCACTGGTATGTAGGCTTTCTCTATAGCTGGGTTTGATCTTTTCTTTCCAATTTCTTTAATTTAAAATTCAGGATTTATCTGAGATGATGACTCTAAAGGCTTTGCTTCTGAGCGTGTGCAAAATTACATTTTTGCCCTTTGTTGAGTAAACCACAGAGTTGCTTGGCTTAATTGGCAGGTCAAAGGCCTGAAGAACATTAAATTAAGGTTGTCACAGAGAAGCCTAAAGCATTTAAAGAAGAAAATGATTGTCCCTTTTTTTTTCTTTTATTGAGATGGGCAAAAGATGCCTCTTTTTAAAAATCTAAAGTTTGCTTGTATTATTTCATGCCATGAAGGGCCCTGGCACTTAGAATATAAATGAAAACAGAACATAATGGAAGTGGTTTGGTTTGGTTTGGTTTGGTTTGGTTTCCCATCTTGCCGGGTTTTAGCATTTAAAGACTTTTATGCAAATCCATTAAAATACAGTACATTAATGTACTATCTCTAAAGCAGTCCAAATGATTACATGTTTGTGTCACATGGGTTAATGGAACCCAAGTGAACCGCCCCGAGTCCTTGTGGAGATGGGGCGGTATATAAATATGATAAATAAATAAATAAATAATAAATAATGGGCCCTTAAATGTTTACACCTCCAGCATCGGAAATCCAATGTCCATCCTTTTAACTATATTCTTTGGGCAGTTCAATATACTCTCAGCTATCATTTTTGGGATAAATCAGCCTTAATCTCAGATTTGTAGATACTATCCCAGGATTGCTGCTTACTTGTTAACTAGCTTCAGCCGAAGAAAACAGCATCCCATTTCACCCGCTTGGCTGTGACCAGGTGGGCCAGTTCTACCTGTGGCAGGATGGCCTCTTCCATGCCCAAGATAGGAAATCCTCAACTTATAACCATTTGTTTTATAGTGACTGAAGTTACAATGGCCACTGAAAAAAGTGACTCGTGACCATTTTTTTTCCACACATATGACCTTTGCGGCTTCCCCATCAAAAATTTTGTACTTGGAAACTGACCAGTATTTATGACTGTTGCAGGGTCCCAGGGTCATGTGATCACCATTTGTAACTTCCCTACTGAGTTCCCACAAGCAAAGTCAAGGGGGGGGAGGCCAGATTCATTTAAGGACCATGTGATTCCCTTAACAACTGCTGTTACTCGCATCACAAAAAAAAGATAGCAAAATGGGGCAAAATTTCGCTTAGCAAATGCTTCGCTCAGCCACAGAAATTTTGGACTCAGTTGTGTCACAAGTCGAGGACTACCTGTATATATCAAGGCATAAAATCACCCTAAAATCAAGCTGTTTTCTTGCTATCAGTACTTTGTTTCCTTGGCATTCAATTTAAATCGTAGGCCTGCAGAGAGAACCTGACTCAATTCTCAGTTCCCTGTGGAAACTTTAGGCAGTTTGGGATATGCAGTAAATAAGTACCATATACCGTTTTTCGCCCCCTTTTTTGCTGTAGATCCTGAGGATCGCTTCAGCTGGTCCGAAAAAGAGATTGCTGAGCTGCATGACCTCACCACTGTGATCCTGGCTGCTGATGGTATGAAAAAGGGTTTGGGAATGGATTGAGGCTATAAAAACAGGAGCATTGTAATCAGCCTGAATGAGATTGGAATGTCAGAATCAGGTTGATGCAGGAAAAGGTGATTCAAGGTGACAGTTGCTTCAGGTAATGATGCGCACCAACTTTTCAGTGCTCGGACGTGGCTCTCAGACAATTTGACAAAACCCAGGTTAATTCTGTACTTCAACTTGGTTCAGCAATTTGAATTATCAGAGGAATGTTCGTTCACATCAAAAGCATTCCCAATTAAGATAAGGTATACTGTGCAACATAAAGTTTAGAATATAAAATACAAAACAGGTACAAATGAAACAAACCTTGCCCAGAATGCTTTTAATGAAGTGTTTGGAATCATTATTTTAAAAATGCTCTTTTTTGGGGGGGTTCCAAAATTTTTATTAGTTTATTATGAAAATATAAAATAGAGAAATACGAGCCCATCAGAGGGACAGCTCAGGTCGGCTGTTTTGGGGACAAGGTCAGAGAGGCCAGACTGAGAGGGTTTGGACATGTGCAGAGGAGGGAGAGTGGCCATATTGGTAGAAAGATGTTGGAGATGGAGTTGCCAGGCAAGAGGTCAAGAGGAAGGCCAAAGAGGGGATACTGTAGATGGATGTGCTAAAACATGAAGGTGGTTGGGGCAAGAGTGGAGGATGCTGAGGATAGAATTGGGTGGAGGCAGTTGATTTGGTGTGGCGACCCCTAATGGGAAGAGGAA
>JAEANM010012881.1:0-14627 GCA_017656035.1 Myanophis thanlyinensis | reverse complement strand
TGACAATGGAATTACAAAGCTTGTTCACCGCTATGTTATAAGTGCCTCAATTTGTTTGGTGAATATGTTGAAAAGTAATATTTAAGTATCACTTTCAAGTGTATATAATAAAAAAATTTCCTACACTTTGTTTTTTTTTTCTATCGCAAAATGTAATCTGTTTTGTGGATAACCCTCGTAGTAAAGTTTTAGAAATAAATTTTGAAATGATAAAGTTTATCAATGTGACTTGGTGAGAGGACTTAGTGGTTTTAATGATTCTAAGAATAACATAGATGGGAGTGGGAATTCTAGGTCACATCTCCCATTGCAGTAAGGATGAAAGGAGAAGGACAATTCCAGAGTTGAACAAATGGATGCTCCTGGAATTGCTGTATAGGAAGATTTGATTCAGATAAATGCCTCATAGGAAATAGGAGATTTACCAAGATACTTCCAGATTAAATTGTGGTTGTTTAACATTTAACATTTGGTTAAATTTACAAACTTAAAGAAAGTAGGAATGCCAGCAAGATTTGATCTTGAGTCACAAGGTCAGTTCAATTTAAAGAACATAACTTGAGATGCTATGCAAAGAGATAATGGGCAGCATGAAAACCAATATTGCAAAATAAATCCCAAAGTTTCAAAGATGAAGGGATCTTAGTGGGTTGTTGTTTTTTAAGTTAAAAGGATAAGGAGAGATTTGGTAATTGGGCCAGGACATACAATTGAATTCAGGCTTCCAGTTTATACAAGAAAGGGCTAGGAAAGATACCTCAAGAATGTTTTTTTTTTTTAAAGAATAAAATAGCAGTAAAATAAATGGTTTAAGAAATCATGGGAAAATACTTATACATAACGTAGAAATACGCAGTAGTAAACATGGAAAAGTTCTAAGAGAAGCGATTGGGGTTAAAGGAAGATCAAAATTATGATGACATGATTTAGAAGTGGAAGTGTGTAGCATTTCTCTACAGAAACATTTTTAGAAAAGGCAATATATCCAATTCCATTAGAAAGTGTGATATGAAAGCCCAGGTATCAATAGGAAAGTAAATTTGCAAATAAAATAACTGTACTGTTTGAAGCTGCAAGAAAAAAGGCAATTCAAGTGTTAGCAGTTCCAGATATTATACCATAAAAGGGAAATTTAGAGAATACACAGATTATTGAATCATTACAGCAACTCTCCTGCAAGCAAGCTTTCACTAAAGATCTTAACAAAAAAAGAGAGATGCCAAATGCATAGTTCTTTAAAAAGGAAGAGAGATAAGCAGTCCAAATGTTGACATAAGATACGTAGTAGAGAGAGCAAAAGAAGGTTTATCTTTGCTTCATGTGGCACATTAAGGCTTTTGATCGTGTAGATCAGGGGTGTCAAACTCGATTTCATTGAGGACCGCATCAGGGTTGTGTTTGACCTTGGGGGGCCAGAGTGGGCATGGCCAGGGTGGATGTGGCCAGCTCAATGTCACTTCTGTCGGGGGTGCTTGTGGTAGCCCGAGCACTCTGCCAGTGAAAACAGGTTCCCAAGCTCCATTTTTGGCTGGGACGGCCTCCTGCAACCTTCTGCCAGTGAAAACAACCCCCCCCCCCCGAGCTCCGTTTTCACTGGCAGAGGGTTGCAGGAAGCCGTCCCAGCTGAAAATGGAGCTTGGGAACTTGTTTTCGCTGGCAGAAGCACCACGGGTCGGTCTTTTGCTGTTTCCAGGGCGGCCCCGCGGGCCAGATCTAAGTACCCCATGGGCCGGATCTGGCTCCTGGGCCTAGAGTTTGACACCCCTGGTGTAGATCATGGTTTTTTCTAACATGGCAACTTTAAGACATTTTAAAATTGCCAAAATACTGTTGAAGATAATGTCTGACACAGAACATATTAAGTCTAAAGGTGTGCCAGAGCACATAATTATTCCTCTGATTAATCTTTTCCTTGAATAAGAAGCTACTGTTGGAACTAAATTTGGAAAAGCAGAATAAGGAAGGGAATGAGACAAGGGTTATATATTGTCACTGTATCTGTTTAATTTATGCAATGAATATACAAAAAACCCGGCAGGATTTAAATAGATGACAGCTGAAATCAAAACTGGAGATGACAGTGCTTTGTTAAAAGAAAATAAAGAAGATGAAGAAGAGCTTATTCTAAAAATAAAAATGGAATGTGAACAATGAAGGTTAGCTTTCCAAATCTGGAAAGCAAAGGTAATCTTAACCTGGAGGCTCAGTGAACTCTGATGGTTGATAGTAAAGAAGTGAAGGCTGATAAAAAAAGTTTTATATTTTTAGGTTCAAGAATAAAGATTAAACCAGAAATTAATCCTAGTGATATAGAACATGATTAACTTTAAAAACATTGTGAAAGGTAAAGATATATTTATAACAACAAGTTTCAGAGTTGTTAAAACTGCAGTTTTTTCCCATTGGTAGTGTATGTCTATGAAAACAAGACCACTTAGAAAGAATAAGAAAAATAGAGTATTTTGATTGAATCTGGAGAAGATTATTATCATGGACTGGAAAGAAAATCATTAATGGATACCAAATCAAACAAACATAGCTTTTTTCCTTTGTGCTAATTGGTCAGCAGAAACTCACATTTTCAGGACATATAATATCATATATTATCATATAATAACTAGGACAAAGTTATTATCCTTGGCAAGATTGCTTGAAGAAGAAATAGAAGGCAATGGATAGGGTAGATGAACAGGATCAAGGACATTGCAGAATTCTCTTTGGAAGAGCCACAGGATATTATTAGAGAGGTAGAAGGAGCAAGCACTTGTCCACAGAGCCTACAAATAGCCGAGTTACCTACTTGCATTTCAATGAAAACTCCCTTTTTACAAAAGCCTTTCAAAGCCTTCAGAGAGGAGCTTTTCACCCTGCCAGGGCACAGAATTCTTTTCCCTCCCTCTAATCCACAGTATGAACTGTTCAGGCAGTTGATGCCACTATTTCAGAAAAATTGCAAGTTACCTGTATTCACATCTAGTTTGTCACAAACTGATTGCTGTGAAAGCAGCTGTTTTTACAATTATTTCCCTACTGCCTGATGTTTTCCCTGTTGGCTCAAATCTTACAGCATTTACAGCTGATGTAAAGTCAGATCTTCAAGTTAAACTTGATTCCTGGTGACTTCATGGACTCCAATTCAGAACCAACCTGCATTTTATACTATTCTCCTCCTTGTCTCACTTTTTTTCAAATCTATTATGAGTTTATCTTAGCTGCAGGCAAAGCACACATATTTCTGTTCATGCATCTTGACTTAATATTTGAAGAGGAATTGTGACTACAATTTCACTAAACCTTCACTAAACATAATTAAAGTTAGAGAACTTGATTCTTGGTGATTAGAGGGATATATCTATTTATTTAGGGTAAAGAGAAATATGGAAGTGGTTTCTCCTTTCCTTCCTTCTTTTTTTTAAACATCTCAGCATAGGAATCCCTGGAGGTTCACATTCAGATACAAACCAAACCCAACTGTTGTGGCCCAAAAGTGGCCAGCTGAGCTGTTGGTGGAATCTGACAGTGATGAACACTATGGACTGCCCTGGAGGCTGAGGAAGACTCTGGGGGGTGCTTGTAGTCAGAGCAGGGACTAGAGAGGCCTGTCGGCCACCAGGTGACATCTAAGTCAGGGAGCAGTGAGGAAGAACAGAGGGAGGCTGTCCCTGACGTGCGTATGCGTAGAGTATGAGGAGGAGAGAGCAGCTTCAGAAAAAGGGTCACAGAAGGAAATAGGATACAGGTTGCTAATGATTGGCCCCTCCTGGAGAGCTTATAGGTGGGGCAACGGGAGGGGAATTTTGCAGGAAACAACAGTTTATTAACTTAGCCATGTAGAAGGCTTTCGGACAATCTGTAAGTTGCTATCAAACTTTGGTTTTAATTAAGATAGCATTCTGGGTTCTCAGCCAGGGGTTGCTTATCTCCGCATTAGTTGTGGCATACAGCCAGGTATGCCTTCGTGTGTTTGAAGACCTGAACCAGAACCTGAACCTCCTTAGCTTTTAAGTACAGTGTTCCACTTAATAATGTGACAAAATGTAACTTATCATCCTTGCCCTCAGCTGGATGTTTGAGTTAATTGTGCTGAAATCATAATAGCTATTGGTGTGAAAGATTGAATAGATTTTAAAGATGAACTAGATAGTCTGACTTAGATAGCTGACTTCGCTATCTGAACATATAAATTCAGATTCTAGACATAGAAAGCTGAAGATTTCCCTGGTATTGAGACATACCCCAAAATTCATTGTTGGGGAGAATCTCATAGTAATGTTGTAAGGATATAAGCAGGCTGTGGCTAAGTATTGTTCTCTTCCTATGTGTACGTCAAGAGATTTAACAGCAAGACTATCTTTGGAAATAGCACATGGCAAAGTTCATAATTTACAAAATATTTGATCTGAAATCAACATTGCAGTACCTCTCTTTACTTATTCCAGACAATAAAACTTGTACTACTCTGAGAAAGGACTTCTCACCATTTTTCCTAGTATTTGGTACAATATGGAGTTTTTTTACACTAATATAAAGCTTTTTGCAACACGGGATTCTATTTTTGCTTCTTTGAGTGAGCTTCTGTTTATTCTCATCTTTGCTCTCATTTGTTTTACTTATTTTTTTATAAATAAAAATGAGTTATTGCTTGTGAATGGCAATGGCACTATATTTTAAGAAAAAATTCCTAGTCTATTTAAAACAAAGCAAATAATGTGGTAATTAATTGTTGGTTTTTGTATATTGTTTAGATAAAGAAAATGAATTCAGACATACATTTTTCCGCTTATTAAGAAATTTTGTAGCATTAAAAACCTTCTCCAAACATCATATTTAATTTCATTACAATAGTTATCACTTAATATGATTTTAAATTAAAACTAAGTGGTAAGAATTGTGTTATGCACTGTATTTAATTTTGATTTGCTATTTTGTGAGTTCTTTAATTTATGCTGCACAATTAAAACCACAGCACAATTGGAAATTTAGAAAACCACTCAGTGGTGAATGCATCTAAATTAAACAGAAAAGATTATTTAACAAATAGATAATCCACTGAGTGGCTAAGCTGCAAACATAATCACGATCAACTTTTAATTTGCCAGTCATAAAATTGAGTATCTGCAAAAATAATGGCAGCTTAAGCAAACAACAATGAAAGTCACATCAGATGTTGGCAGCAATCTGTTAGATAAAACATGAAGAACTGAACTGGGCAATTGGTGTCCAGCTTTTCTACCTATTGCTTGCCCTGCAGTTAAATGTCAGCAAAATGAGTTTTCTACTGAAGACTTATCATGCTCTATTGAGTGCTTAAGGTATTAACTGATGCTGGAAAAGTTAAATTAAAATTAAAAAGAGAAATTTAAAATGAAATGAAGAAAATACTTTAGTTTTTTTCCAGCTTGTATACTCACTTTGCTTAGAAATAAAATAATCTGAATCTTTTCAAAGTTATTCTGGGCAAAATATTTTTTGCCACTGAACTGCAGAGTGGTTTAATGCAATAGGATCTTTTTGTGAAATATACAGGAAATATTCAAAGAGCTAGAGTAAAACTGGAGAACAAAGTGGTATTGTTTAACTAAACCTTAATATCTAGAGTTAATTTCCGTGAGTTGCATTAGCCAGGAAAATCTGTCGTAAGTGGATTGCTGGTGCTTTTTTAAAACCCACACCAGAGCTAGAGATGACCCAAATATAGAAAATGGATATTCCTTGAATACCTAATCCATGGAGACAAGCCCCTTCTATATACTATAAGTCAAAAGGAGCAAAATAATGATTCCAGACCTCACACATTTTCCCTCATTTCTGTTTCTTCTTGCCCACCAGATGCTTTTTCAAGTAATTTAATGTTGAGCCACATCTGCACAAATAGATGATCTGAACCTGGAAATGGTCACTGATGCTTTGTTTTTATGAATAGTTATGAGACAAGGAAGGGCATGGTTGGCTGTAGAGAGGCTCTTCCATAATCAACTCTTTTTCTGGGTCTGATCCATCAGAGCAAAGAATTGTCAAGGTTGCAGGGAATAAAAATTACATAACAGTCTTTATTAAAAGCAATAAGGCCAATCCTTGACTAACAGCCATTCGTTTAGTGACCGTTTGAAGTTAAAACGGCACTGAAAAAAGTGACTTTAGATAGTTTTTCAGACTTATGATCATTGTAGCATCCCTATGGTCACATGATCAAAATTTGGAAGCTTGGCAACTGGCATGTACTTATAACAGTTGTGCTGTCCCAGGTTCATGTGAACCACCATTTGCAACTTCCCCAGCCAACTTCTGACAAGCAAAGTCACTGAGGAAATCAGACTCATTTAACAACCGTGTTACTAATTTAATAACTGCAGGGGTTCACTTAACGATGGTGGCAAGGAAAGTCATAAAATGGGAGCAAAACTCACTTAATAACTGTGTTGCTTAGCAATGGAAAGGTTGCTCAATTGTGATCGTAAGTCAAGGACTACCTATATAACTGAAGACTGAAGTAAGTGAGATATTTCAGAGATAGAAATAAAGATCAGTGGTGTGCAAATCAACTATTCTTGATAGAAAACCATTTTTTGTACATTTAAAAATACCTCAGGGAATGTTACCGCAAAAAAACAGTCCCGCTACAGGATCATCGTTCAAGATGCACTTAATGGAGGATCGGAATGCCCAGACACCTTATTTGAAGAAAGAGAGTGTGAAGGCGTCTTACTTTGTCCCACCTACAGGTAAAATAAGAAAGTAGTATGTCTAAACATTTACTTTGCCAGAATGTCATTCCTCAGATTACCAGCGATATACCGTACTTGTTTCTGCACAGATTTAGAAAAAAACTCATCTCCGTTATTCATTGAAGCAACCCCTTTACTTCCAGGCCTCTGTCTGAATGAAGCGGATTCCTTAAAGCAGTAGCATCTTTTTCTTGGGCTTGTGCAAAACCTTTAAAAATCGCAAGAGAGCCAAAGCTTTTCTTCCAAATTATTTTTAAAATAGGTTCAGCCCTATTGATTGTCTTGTTAGGACAGTACATTATTTTGACTGACAGTGTGAGAATATATCTGAGTAGAAAGCAATATACTATGGTTTACAGTAATATACCTGAATATATATATAGTAATGTACTGTTATTTATAAAAGTACTATTACACAACAAGGTAATAGTACTTTTATAAATAACAGTACATTAACAGTACATAACACAGCTTCAGAGAAGAGATGATCTGATCTTGGATCAAATCCAAGTTGCCCTTTCAGCATGGATCCCTGGCTGAAATGAGAGGCAGAAAGCTGAATGCCACCCAGTTGTGGGAATCCTACATATCATTCTAACTTTAGAACTTTATTTGGAGCTCAAGGTTGAACTGTAGTGCCCTTGGTGCTCTCTGAGCTTAGTTATTTTTTTTTTTCAGACATTTTATCCAACAAGGAACTTCATCTGTGCAGTAACTTTTTATTATCCAACTAGGTGACATCATCAGTGCTAGTTTACTGATGATGTTACCTAGTTGGGTAATAAAATGTCTAGGAGAAAAGAAACTAAGCTCAGAGAGCAGCAAAGAGCTCATGGTAGTAACTGTTCTTATTTTATAAATGAATAGGACAGCCTCTACATAATCCATCCTTTGGATGATATGATCCTTATATTTATATTTGAGAAGGATACAAAAGAGAATATATGAGTCAAGGCTTTCCATAACTTCTTATAAAATACACTCATTAAAATGCAATATTTTATATATGTAAGTACTTATTTATATATGGCTAGTACTTAAGTAAATGAAACTAATGAGTAGATTAAACAGTTTTAGTAATAACATGGAGATTCTTTTTGGAAATCAAAATTCTCAAAAGAAAAAAAAAACATACCTTGAAATAAGGCCCACCCAGTCACATACTACACGTCTCCAGGGTCTGTTACTATTATTGTATTTGAGAGTGGTTTTGTACATAACTGTTTCTACTTGCATTGGTTTATTTTTATATTTAACACCTAACTTTAAAATTTAAAAACAGTATTAGTGTTAAAGATCCAGCTATGGGCATTGTTGATCTTTTGTCTAGAATGAATTACTTTTGATATAAAAATCAATATAAAAATTAGTGTGTAACCTAACCCTAACCTCATTATACATGTTCTTCTTTTTAAGGCCTTGAATTCAGATACTATCAGGCTTCAAAGAAGCAGATTTTAGTATTTTTAAAATTATTTTATTTAAAGTTGATGAGTTTATTTATTAATTCTAATCTAAATAATTAGGAAGAATTGCTGAAACAATTAGTGAAGTGACATATGTCCTGTTACTCTCAAGCATCATGTCACCAGCCATTGCTATAGTAACAAGGCATGACCTATTGGGTGACACAATAGGGCCACCAATATCCCTGAGTAAACTAAGTTGTTATTAGTGCATCCCCTAATTAAATTATCGGGGGGGGGGGGTAGAAACAGAACCTACAAAACAAACTAAATCTGATGTATCATAACTGTTCTTCTGTTGCCATTTCAGTTGGAAGATCCATAAATGGGGTCAATGCTTATTGGTGCCTGATTCAGTAAGGCAAGGTGTGTTAGGAATTAATGAAGCATGTGGGCCCGGTTTGCAATCAAGAGGTAAGAGTTCATAAATAAATTCAATACTCTTTGTTAGCTATTTTCTCATGGCACTTAATACTCTGCTAGATGTGAATGGTATTTTGCAAGATCATTTCAGACTAGCTAAAAGTGATCTGCCTCCTTCTGTCACCTATGAACAAAATAATGTTAGCAACAAAGGATTACATTATGTACTTATTGTAATTAAAATTCTCTGAGTGTGGCTTATTAGGATTAATAACTCATATATTTCTCATGATAAATCTTGGCCTCAATCATTGTTACACAATTGATTTGGCAAGAGAGACGCGGGGTATAGCTGAAGGATGCTGAGAGCCTTTCAAGACAGACCAAACTAGGAAAACAAAGTCATGAATGTAATGTTAATTTTATTATAAAGTTTCGGTAACAATCTTGCAAGTCTGAATGTGCTTTACCCATCCCTTCCTTTATCTTTGGGGGAGGGTGGGTTGTTCCTGTCTGAGTCTCTTACTTGTATTACATTTCTGTCCCTGAGGAAGATTTCTTTTTATTTGACCAGTGTCTCGGTAGTGTTGTCATGTTCCTCAAGTTTATTCCTTCTGCCCATTACAGATGCAAGAAAAATGCTAACACAATACATTGAGACTGTGCGTCAGACACCACAGGCTGAAAATAATCCCATTTTACAATAAAAGTTGCTGTCCTGCCTATCTCTCCAGATTCTGCTCATTAAGGATCAGGGCTTCAACTCATTGGTTCCTAGTTATCAATGAGTCACCCTGAATAGATGACAACCCATTAACATAATAACAGCAAAACTGTCAGTTTGCCATTCTTATCATCATTGTAAAAGCTTGAACATGAACTTTTACCTGTGCTTCTTAGATCTTTCACTTGTTCTACTGGTGTTGCTAATATATCTGAGGACCTTGCAAAATCAAGGTTATTCCAAAGTTTGCCAGTAGTAACGAGCTGCTTGGGAGCTATCCGATCAAACACCTGAGCCTTGGTGGAGCGGTGGTTAGAGTGCAGTACTGCAGTACAACAGTACTTCTGCTGTCTGCCGGTTCAAATCCCACCAGACTCAAGGTTGACTCAGCCTTCCATCCTTCCAAGGTGGGTAAAATAGGGACCCAGATTGTTGGGGGCAATATGCTGATTCTGTAAACCACTTAGAAAGGTCTGGAAAGCACTATAAAAGGGTATATAAATCTAAGTGCTACTGCTATTGTATCATTTCTTGATACTAAAGTCCAATATGTACTCAACAAAGTTGCCCATGAAAGTACTGGGAAAATATTCAGGTGCCCATTAGAATTTATCTACTTCCATGGAATGCATGTGGTGTATCTTTCTAAGAGGCCCACACACTCTGTGAAAGTTCCAAGCAGTGAAAACGAGCTGTGAAAAACCATAGTGGAATCAAGAAAGGATCTGCTCTTGGCCATGCAGCCAGTCTGATATCCTCTGTATCCTGCTCACATATTGGCTGCTCTGAAGCAAAGATTAAACGAAGCATATGTTCATTAAATGAATTCCAAATTACTTGGTTAAGCCCAGATGCTTCCACAGCAAAGAAAGATTTCATTAAAATGGCAAAACGTTCACAAACGTTTCAAGTGCAAATTCTGCTCCCCTCCCCAGTTCTTGTGTTTAACTTGATGCAAGTACAAAAAGAAGAAGAGTTTAGGTGGCATAATTGTGTTGTGTGTTTTGCTCTTTGGAAATGTCTAAGGTCATGAATTCCTGCAATTTCCAAGATCCCATGATCTCATGGCACAGAGTTTGAATTTTCTAAGTGCCCAACAGTGAGAGGATCTCAGTATCAATATCCTGGCAGGATCTAAGATTGTAGATCTTCAATTGTTTTATCCAATTATCCCTTTTCACCAGACTCAAATAATGTCATTACTTCCCAACCTCTCAAAAACCAGACTTTGTTGTTTTACACACTTGTTTTGGCACTGGACCTCCAAAACGAATCCTCAGCTCACAAACAAGCAAACACAAATTGCTCCATTATCTTCAGGATATGTCCCAATTGTACCCAAGTTAAGAACTCCTGGCCCAGAATGGGACAACTTGCCACAGCCAACTTACCATGGCTAACTTGCTGAGGAATAACTTGTCACGGTCAACTTGCCACAGGACAATTTAACAATTTCAATTTAATTATTTAAAACAAATATTTTTGTCATTCACATTACATTCTGTCTCTCCTTTTGCATCCTTTCTTCAATGCTTCCATTCCACCAATTCTTTGATATTAGTGTAACTCATGTCCTGCAGTGAGTTGGCCTGCAGTGAGTTGGCCGTGGCGAGTTGGCTGTGGTGAGTTGGTCATGGTAAATTGGCTTTGGCAAGTTGGCCATAGCAAATTGTCATAAATCCATCCTGGCCTAGGACCTCAGGAAGAGCTCCTGCCAGGTAACAAGGTAGCCAGTACATGCAAAGGATAATTCTCATTGACACAACAACATCAACAGTTGCAGTTTTTGGTTTTGTGATCAGCAGCAGAAAAGTACAAGATCCCTAGAAAAGTGTACTAACAAAGTGTGTAACTAAACAAATACTTCAGGATAATGCTGAAAACTAGAGAATAAAATTATACACAAAAATTAGATTCCAGAAATATGAAGGTGATTGCATGTGTTGAAACATCATTCCCAGATTTATTTCCCTTCCTATTTACTATATGATTTGTTGGTGGTGATTTATTTTCCCAATAGATATATAAGCTGTCTAGATACGTTATGAAAACTTTAAACCCTCTAATAAGACTTAAAGGTTTAAGATTTGCTATCTTCAAAATAAAATAAACAGAATCCCAAAACAAATACTCTTAAATTTTCCAATGTGATGTTTCAACATTTTCCTTTGTGATTTGCGCTTATTTTGAAAAAGCAGTAGTTATGGATATTTATTGGAGAGAAAAATACATAAACAATTTATATTTGATAAATCAATGCTTTGTTTTTTACTTTAGTGGCAATCACACACAGGGTAGGTATATGGCATACAAAGAATTTCAGAATTGTTTTGGGCTCTCCTGATAGAAGATTTGAAAAAAAAAAAAAAGAACACCATAGCCATACTACATCAAGGAAGTGGAATGCTAATTACACATTTAAGATCTATGTTACATTAGGAAGATAAAATCTATAATTTCCTTCCTTTCTTCCTTTTCTCTCTCCCTCCCTCCCTCCGAATATGCCATGTGGAATAGACAAATGGTACCCAAGAATACATAAGAAGTGCTGTGTGGATCAAGTTGTGTCCATGGGGTGGTGCAAGTCAAGAAAATTGCATGGGGGGGGGGAATCACAGTACTATGTGCAAAATGCTGCACCGGTCAGACCCATTTGAAGTACCTTGATTCCAAAATTGGTGTCTTATGATGCACCATTTTACCCAGTTAAAGGTCATGACAACAAGAGTTTTAATAGTATATTGATACTTTGGTAAAATACAGTATCCAATATACCACTCTGTTTATTTAATGTCGGATTTATATCCTAGCTCAAAACTAGGGTTTTATCCCAAGAATTCAAGAAGTTGTACCTATCACTCCCACAACCATTTTCCCTCTGCAATACTACTTACCCTTTGTGATTGGTTGAGATGACACAGGAGAAAATGACTGGGCTTAGTCACCAAATGATCTTTCTTGGCTTAGATTAGAACCTTGGATCTCCCTGATCACGTCTGACACTGTATTCCAGAGATGGGGTTTGTGGGGGTGGGTGGTGGGTGGAAACATCTCTTAACTTAAAAAGGAGCTATTATTTTCTATGAAAGCCTAGCGTGGAAAAATTAACTGAGAAGAATAGTTAATCGTTTTCTAAAGAGGAATGACAGACAGTTTCTTCCCCGGTTTAATGTCAGCGTTTTAAACAGCAAATGAACGTGTGTGCATTCTGTTTTAAAGATCTTACGATAACATTTCCAACATTTGTGGTAGGACGGGCAAGCTAATCTAATGCACTGGGAGCTGTTTGGAGCATCGATGCTGGTTTCTATCCAATGGTTCATTTTCCAATGCCTGTTTGTTTGTCTATTTCTTTCTATTGGAAGCTGAGACGGCTGCCCTCCACTTTCATTGCTAATGAAACAAAGTCACCCTGCTAATACAATTATTAGAAATAAATTAGTGTTACTCATCACAGTTGTTTAATGTTGTGTTAAGTATTATGCATGTTCTTATTTGCACATTATAGGAGTTTGAAAACATAAGGAGGCAGAAAGCTATTTTAGGCCCTAGAGTGTGATGTTTTGTTTTGCTTTCTGGCCTCTTCTTTTCATATCAAATGCTTAGTACTCCCTCTGCTTTAAATTAAATTAAAATTCCTCATTGATGCCACACTTGGCGAAGGATTTGCGGTGCAACCATATTTATGTCTGCTATGAAGTAAATGGATTTCATTTAAGTGGAAGTATAGAATGTTCCACCATGGATGGAATACGTTGTAACAAAACCCAAATAGTATGTGTGTTACTTTCCACTACTGAAGGGAATTGTGCTTATTTAAAGAGACCCCTTATACATTTAGGCTTTTAATTTGCTCCTTTGGACTTTGTGTAATTGCTATTATTTATTCATATAAGTCATCACAAAATTGTTCTATGAAACTACAGTGTGTAATTTAGGCATTCTGTTAAATGCTGAAATTAACAAATGTATTATCGAATTCTAAAGTGTACTGGTAATATAATTTAACATTTTGTTCATTAGGACTATTTTGTGATTATGGTACTCATTTCCCCCATGTGCCATTACTATATACCAACTTTATAATTTTTCTTTCATGTTTATTATGCATATAGATACATTTATTAATTGGGAGTGGATTGCTATAAAAATGCTGTCCCAGATGTAAATCTAGGGCTTGTTTACAGTTCGTTTTTTAGTTCTGCAGCATGAAATAATGCTCAAGGTATAGACATGGGTAAATCTTATAAGGGGAACTAAAACTTGACAAGTCCTCAAAGATCATAGCATAACTCAAATCTCAGCTAGAGAATTGTAACCACGATTATAATGTTATGATGGATAAATCGCACAGTATATAAATGTTAACGGCTCTTCTTTAAAACAATGTTTTATAGATAAATACTGTGGTATCTACCTATAATGGAAAGATGATATGCATAAAAATGAAACTACTTAATCCAGTCCATTAGGTGCTCTGTATGAGGCAATCTGTCAGTTCAGTCCTCTGATTACTTTGAAATATTCTTACTGACATCAGTGGAATTGTTGCATGAGAACAAAAAATCTGCCTGCCTGAAAGGTTAATTAATTAAAATGCCAACTTCAGCATCATGTTTTATTTTGAAGAATGCTGCCAGCGCTTCCCCTACCCCGATAGCATTATTAGGAAGTAAAATGATGGCTGATTAAAATCCTATCCTTTGTTCAACTGCCCAGAGGAAAATAAAATGTTAACAATCAACATAAGGAACAAGAGGCAGTGGACATCTTAATCAGTTTGCCTTTGATGAATTGATCTCATGTGATTGACCACACTCATATTGGCCAAGTTTTGAACCTTCTCATTACAGCCATGCTATGGAAGTGCCCATAATATGCTCTTAAGAATTCCAGTTATGCCTTCTGCCTAACTATTGCCTCAGTGTTTTAAGTTTATATTATATCCTAGTAATTTGGGGACAATTATTTAAAGGTAGCATTAAAACTATTAAAATAGTGATTGTATCTCTGAAGATACCCCTTCCAAGCCAAGTCTTCCTGGTGGTTTCAACTAAAACTGTCAATTAAAATTCTGAATAATTAAAATACACAATACAGCACAATAATTAAAAATGTGTAATAAAATTATAAAGCAACAAAATAATAAAAGCCTCAGTCCAAAGAATTACAAATTTGCTGAGCAGCATATATATCTAACAACCATACATCAATTGATTAAAAGGTCTTAGATATTAAAAGTCTCCTGCTTTACATTGAAAACATTAAAACAGACTTGGCATCAGGCATACTGTATATCACTGAGACTATCCAGAATTGGAATAGAATAGAATAGAATAGAATAGAATA
>JAEANM010012880.1:0-14627 GCA_017656035.1 Myanophis thanlyinensis | reverse complement strand
GCAAATTTAATGTTTTTAAATTGGTTTTTAGAATCTGTAATACTGTGTTTTTATCTGCTGTGAACCGCCCCGAGTCCAAACTGAAGAGTATTGTAAACCAAACTAAGTCCAAAACACTAAGAAACTCCTGGAAGCTTGGCATTCAGCCATCAATAAACACATAGAGATAAACCAGATTTACATACCATTCAAGATACAACATAAAAGCTAAGAAAGAATAAAAAAACCAATATATCCTCTCAAGATCTATCACCAAGTTAAGCAGAGATTAATACCAGGCAAAGAATCAAGCAGAAAACAATACCCTAATTAAGGAGAAAACTGCACCCTCATCAAAACTCACAGGGCAGACTCCTGTATATAAACAGGAAGCAAACCATTCACTTGCACTGATGATATTATCTAGTTGGGTAATGAAACATCTGCAAGCAAGCAAACAAGTTCAGAGACTACCAAATACTCTAGTAGACCAGGGTATCAAACTCAAGGCCCACGGGAAAGATCCGCCTGTGTGGTGCTTAAATCTGGCTCACGGGACTAGCCTGGAAATAGCAAAGGATGGCCCATAGTGCCACCAAAACGGTGCAGTAGGGGGGTCTACAGCCGAAAACGGGGTGCAAGGGACTCACACAGCCCCCCGTGCCCCATTTTGGCTGGAAAAGTGCTGGAGGCTATCCGCGCAGCTCCCCCCACTTGTTTTGGGTGGCAAAGTATTACAGGAGGCCATTCAGGCCAAAAATGGGGCATGGGAGGCCTCACGCAGCCTCACCACACTCTGTTTTTGCAGCAAAGTATTGCAGGAGGCCATCCACATACCCACTGCACCCCATTTTGGGTGGTAGGGTACTGTAGAGGGCATCCACCCAATCTCCCCCTTCAGCTGGCCTGTGGAAGAGAACTACAATGCTGATTCCGCCCTCAAAGAAATCCAGTTTGACCCCCCTGATATAGACCATTTCACACAGAATATGGCCAGAGGACTGAACTGTTGAAAATTCAGTTTCAGTTCCAAAAAACATTGGTTCTTTGGGCTTCTAATTGACCACTAGGTGCAAAAGACTAGTTAGAACATACAAGAGTCTTCACTCTGATTTCTTTCACTCTTCTCTCTTTACCCCAACAAGAAAAGGAAATGCTCAAAAGTACATGCTTTCTATCATACCCTATAACTTCTGTGATGTACATTATTTGTTGTTTGGTGTCTTAAGTATTTGTCTTTAGACACTTTTAAAATGTTTGGTTCTACTTGCACGTAACTCATTGTTTACTACAGCTCACACTTCCTCAAGCCTGCTGACATCAGTGGGATATGTCCAGTATCTCCTCTTTCTCTATCTAATGATATCAGGCAACATCTAAAGAGAGAAGCTATTCAGAATGCTCAGAATGCCTTGAAATGATGGCTTTCCCATTTCATTCATTTGTCACATTAGATGATGATAATGCATATGTGGCTCGCTAGAAATTCAATGTATTCAATGAGACTGAAACTGTCCCAAGCTTTATAATTAGGACTGGAAAAAACTGGTGAGCAAACACTGACCTGCAAGTGAGAAGTTCTCCACTCATGTTCCAAGCACCAGAAACTTATGAGGACAATTTGTGATTGCCATACTAACTAAAAAAAGAGGGTGGGGAGGACTTATTAATTGTGGAACTTCTATCCATTATGTCCATTCTGCTGATATGATAATAGAAGAGATAAAATGGAAGCAAGGCATTTCCACTACATATCCATAGACATAAATTATGGAAATGTCTGTCCATATTATCCACAGACAGTTGCTCTTAATATATCTTAATATTTACTCTTAATGTCTCTTAATGCTCTTAAGCTTGTATTGTAAACATACATTTAAACGAGAAAAGAACACAAAACAAAAAAGAATAAAGATGGCAGAGATAGCAAGAAACCCAGATGTGAACAAAGAAAAAGAAGAAAAGGTGGCTTCAGTTATGCTCACCAACAATCCCTTCAAAAAAGTGGGGGCTATTTGAATCTTGGGTGTGTATGTGTAGAAATGCATGCAGACTGGAGAATTGTGGAGAATGAAATCCACACATCTTAAAGTTGCCAAGATTGAGATATTAGATGGTACCTTTTCTCTCTACGTATTCAGAGTTCCCTCCTATCACTTGAGCTCTAATCCTAATACTATGTGAAGCTTGTACCCGATTTCTGCTTTCCCTAAGATTCATTAAACCTACTACCAACGGCTCTTTCTATAGTAGTACAGAACTTGTGGCTACCTCACATACGGCCAAGAAAAAAATGTACACCCATCTCCTCCTGTATCTCTCCACTTCAATATGTGATATGACCAAATGCAAATAGATGGTGCTTGATATACAGTATATAATTTCTGAGTTTGGGGAATGGAGATAAAATAAAGCTTATAGAACTGCAAGATATCCATAAACATATTCAACATGTATAGGTAGACTTCTAGTCCAAAAGATTGTGGAAGGAACTTCCAAGAAGAAGTATGTTATAAAGACCACTAATTGTAGCATTCACTTTTTTTATGTCCCACTTCAGACTGCACTAGCCCAATCGCTTTACATCTCTTTAAGTTGCCACAGAGCTTTCTTGTGTAATAAATTGTGACCTATTCAAAAGGCAATTGAAAGAAGCCTCAAGATTCTTTGGGTGGGGTAGTGTTATTGGATAGAGACAAGTTATTAAACACTATTTGGCACTTGTCCAGCCAAAGAGAAAAGAAGACAACAAATAAATGCAACTACCTAGAAGAATATCTAATCATACAATTATACCAAAATTATTCACTCAGCAACTAATAAAATTAAAGTCTTGGCTTTAAGGTCACAGCAGTGATTTCCTAGGAAGGCTTATTTTGCTCCAAATATTATTAAAACCAAGATTTGTTTTCCTCATCGTCATATCAGTCAATGATTTGAATGTAAGCCTGCATTTTTTACACTACAGAATGGATTATTCTTCAGATAATCAGATTGCTAAATTTAATATTACCATAATAGTTGTGTATTTTAGTGCAAGTCATTCAGAAGTCTCACTAACTCTACCCCGGCAAGTACCTTTCAGTGTTGAATGTCAAACTTGCAAACAAGTAAAACAGAAGATGGAATGAAAGCCTTTTTTTTTTTAAAGGTTGTAATCGGTGGGTAATTTACAGAAGCTGGATTAATTCATGAAAATGCAATTCACTGTAACTGTCGTATGAACTTGTAAAACAAACCAAAGTACTGTTCAGAAATACACCTGTTACTATTTTTAGATGCTGGCATGCTTTATGGAGAATTTTGTTGTTTATTTAAGAAAACTGTCACAAACAGAAACCTTGGACTATTCCCAAGTAAGTAAGAAGCTTCTCTTTCTTTGCCATTCAGCAAGTGTGATTAAAAGCAAAAGCATTTCTTCTTACAATGAGGAGCAACCTCTTCCCCAATGAACCCAGTGTATACGCAGCTAGGTGTATATTCTGTATATAAGCTATTTTTTTTTCAAAAATTAGAACCAAAAAAAAAAAAAAAGCAGGTTTGCCAAGGTGTAGATGCAGGAAAAGGGCAGCCGGTCTCATCCCTTTAGGCTCCCAGCTCAAATCACCAGTTAAAAGCACATGCTCCTTACGCCACCTTAGCATTCTCAGGTTACACATGCAGTTAAACCTTCAGAGTTTCAAAGATATCGCAAGCAACATGTTGCTCAACTTAATTCCTCCCCCCCCTTCGCCCCATACAACATTTGCTTCTGTTTTTGCCTTACTGCCCATTTAAAACTTGCCAGCCTCCTTTCCAAAGCTAAAACGAACAAAATACCTTGTGGCACTCAGGAGAAGCTGCTGTGTGTTAGTTGGTTGAGTAAGCGCCTATTCGAATGCCTGCCGTGGCGAGGCTTCCCTTTGCATCACTGAGGTTGTGGGAGTGGTGTGGGGCGGTATGCATTATGCATGCTTGAGCAGGAGCTGTGGCTGTTTGCTTGCCTCAGTCAGCCTAGCTCATTTGGCATGGGCAGGGCGTAAGGGGGGGGGGAAGCTGGGAGAGAACTTAGCAGGTTACTTGCAAATCAAACAAGGCACACCCAGGGAGGAAGGAAAAGATAGAGAAACGCAAAAGAAAATAGGCAGCATAATACCTTCATATACTTGGAACTGGCTAATGATTTCTGTGGTGGGGGAGGAAAGGAAGTAATACATGAAGAGAGAAGCACAAAGGACAGGGCCATGGATGCATCACTTGTTTTTTAATAACTGCCTGTGGGCAACAAAACTCAGTGCTTAAAGACACAGTAACCTTATTGTGAAATAAATTTCAACTATAGAGATAATCCCATTTCTGGGATGAACAATCTCATTTTTTTTATGAAGAACTATTTCAGATTTTTAAAAAAACTAAGCTCTTAAAGAGCCAGTTTTATTTATTTTAATTAATATTAAATCCAGGCACTTTTTAGATCACACAAAGTGATAAATCCTGACAATCCAAAAATTTTATATTTATTTTGCAAGTGACTGGGTCAATAATAGGTGGTATTTTAAGTACAAAATGTTTTCCTCCAAAAGCATGCTGATAAACTACCTAAGTAGTCGGGAGAATATCTTAAAGCAAGTTAATTTATAATAATACCATCAGTGTTAATTATCTATGCTCAAAAGTCAACTTACATTAAAATTAGAATTGAAGATAAAGTCTCTGGACTGCAAAACAACAACAACAACCCTACATTCTTATGCAAGGCACTGGCTAATATTCTTGAAGTTGACTTTATAAGTTTAAAGAAGAGGAATGAACTTGTAATGCAGTCTTCTCTCATCTGAAGACCCACAGACGTATTGGGGAAATTTCCATAATTCTCAGCATGGACAACAATGGAAATAGGAATCCAACAAATAATAATTTAAAAAAACTTCAGGCTATTTTAATTTTTGACCTATAAGTGGACATTCTTATTGCTCCTTGGCATCTCCTGAAGATGTCATGATAACCCATGAAGGACAATATTGTAGACTTTCAATATCCATTTCCTTTTCCTTAATAAAGGCATACAATATATAAATAATAGAATATATTGAAACTTCAAAGTATTGGACAACAATACAATACAACAGGCCAACATTCATAATGATTTACATCATTACATAAAAGTATTATGCAAGTGACAACATCTTCATCAATTGCATGATTTAATTACCCAAATGAACATCATATCAAATATGCATATTTTTGTCACTTCTGTAATGATGTTCTTATGCAAACTGCAACATTGCCATAATGACATATTTTCTATTTTGTCAATCAGAAACAATGAACATCCCCTACTGTTTAACAGAAGTTAACTTCTATTAAAGTGAACTTTTACCTGGATGTGGTTTTCCATGGAAGAAATTGCACATTTAATCTATAAAAACTCAGGAATTGGACTCCTGGAAAGCTACTTGCTGAAATACAAACAATACAGTATTGTTTCCATTTCAGCAAGTGGCTTTCTGGGTCAAATAATTGGCAATAATGGTCAAATAATAGATAATAAATGATCAAATCATCAGACTTGATGGTTTATATTCACTATTTAGTAGTAGACAGTTATACATAGATTTAGTATAAGTTAATTACATGTGGTTTTTTTAAAAGAGAACTTGGTATTAGGTTACACCACCTTGTGGCTAAAGAAAGTATTATATTTCAGAATTGACTTAAACAAAGTTCTGATTTATGGGCAAGGATGCCTTTAATGGAAAATTTGTAGGATGTATATTGTGCTTCAGCCTGCATTATGTATTTAGTAATCCTTCTCTTTCTAATATAAATGAGTAAAATGGCAGTCAATTAAACATATCTATTTTCTAAAGGATATTATTGTTGTTGTGAAGACTGAAGTAAAGGGTATTTCTCCCAAAGACAGCCTTAAGAAGAAATCTTAAGCTTTGTCTTCTAAATAGAAGAGGCAAAATTTACACTTTTCTCTCAGCTTCATCTTTTATGACCAAGAACAGACCTCAACCATTCCAAATGTTATAAAGTGATTACCATAAACCCAGTCTTCTGTTCTCAAGACTAAACATTCTTGTTGCCTTCAATCATATGACTTTGCTTCCTGTCTACTGATCATTGTGATTTCATTTCCCTGAACCTGTTCCAGTTTCTCTGAATTCTTTCTGAGGTGTGGTAACCAGAATTGGATACATTATTTGCAGGGAAACTGGCCAATATTATTCTTCTGTGGTTATGAAAATGTATTTGACTTTTCTTTTTGCAACAACGTCCCATAAGTGACTCATAGTCAGCTTGCAATTAACTATTATTCCAAAATTGTTTCTAAGATTATTCCAAATACTATTATCAAGCCAGGTATCTCCAGTCTAGAACTGTGCATTTAATTTCTGTTTTCTAACAGAAGAATGTCATCACTATCAAGGATAAATATTTTTTTAAAAAATATTTGGCCCATTTTGCTAATGTATCAAGTTAATTTCAGATTTTATTTGTATCTTCCAGGGATATAAGTCTTATCTCATTTGCAATCTGATTAGCATTTGTCATTCAAATAATTAATAAAAATTAATTCCTATAAAGTAGAAGACTGCCTTATAATACTCCATTCATTATCTCATTCCATTTTGATGAGAAATCACCGAAGAGCACTACTGAAAAATAATTTTATACTTACCGTAATAGCTATGCCATCCACCCAATGCTTTACTGGTTTGCAAATCCGAATAATGTGGGACATTTTGTCAAAGCTTTGTAGAAATCAAAATGTAATTACATCAATTTCATAATCTATGAAGGCTAAAAAAAAAATAAAGTAATTGCAAAATTTGGTATTGCCATATCTACACTTGCTTCTTATGATTATGATTAAAATGTTTAGAAATTACTAGATTGGTAATTTCCTCTTTTGGAAGATGCCTTAAGTGCCTCAATTCATCTGATACTTCATCAATTTATCAGAACTTCTCAAAGATAATTCAGGTGGTCCTCGACTTACAAGAGTCTGCTTAGTGACTGTTCGAAGTTACAACAGCACTGAAAAAAGTGACTTATAACTGTTTTTCATAGTTATGAGCATTGCAGCATCCCCATGACCACATCATCAAAATTCAGATGCTTGGCAACTGATTCATTATTTATAATGGCTGCAATGTCCCGATGTCATGTGATCACCTTTTGCGACCTTCCGACAAGCAAAGTGAACGGGGGAAAGCCAGGTTCACTTAACAATACTGTTAGTAACTTAACAACTACAGCAATTCACTTAACAACAGTGGCAAGAAAGGTAGTAAAATAGGGCAAAACTCACTTGACAACGGTCTCACTTAGCAACAGTAATTTTGAGCTCAATCATGGCGGTAACTTGAGAACTACTTGTACAAAAAGGTGCAGCAAGGTATCACTAGTTCCTTCAGTACTATAAGTGGCAATTCATGATTTATATTCATTAAAAGTAAATAGGCTATATTTAACCATTGACTACGAACTCCAAGCTTTAATTATACTCTTCACAGTTGCCTGGTGAAATACATACTCTGTATTTGGAGAAGATTGAACCAAAATATCAGCTGAGTACCTACTGTATAAGTCTTTAGTGCCTTGCTTGCATTTTGCCACCTTCAATGAATAATATATTCATCTCCTTTCATTTTGAAAATGCCCAAATCCTGTTTTTACTGTTCGTATGTATCACCAACCCTAGCATGTAATCAACCTTAGCTTTCCTGATATTCCTACAGGATCTTTCTTCTGGAAATCTTTTGTGGCCTGAAATAGGCTACATAAACATTAGCTTTTTTAAAAAGCATAAGCTGAATAGAACATTTTAAAATAAAATATTCTTTTTATCTTGATTTGGGTGAAGGTGGTAACATGCTGATCAATCAGACAAGTGAATTTTAAAGTTTTGACAGCTAGGCTCTCTTATTAAGAAAAAGAAAGCACTGGGGTCCTCCTTTCTTTCAAAATACAAGATACTACTACTAATTGCTTTCAGATCCATGACAACTCAACAAAACATTTTCAGAGTGCAGTCATTACTGTTGATTCATTAAGGTCATGATCTGAAAGTAGGCTAGGACCAAATAAATCCTCTAACACAGCAACGCCAACAGTTTAATGAAGATGTGCTCGGTCACCCTTATTAATCTTATTAGGTCTGTGAAGCAGAAGGGCTGCTCCATTGCTTTACTGCAAAGCACAATGGAAACTAATTTCAAAATAACATTTTGCTTGATGTTTTTTAAAATTTCATAACCGTGCCAGAAAGGCTATTTATCTGTTAAAAGGCAGAATCAGTTAGTGATAGAAAAAAATCTGCAGTCTTTACCTGCAGTTTTATTTGATCATGTCTGGAAACACAATAGTTCACGATGCCATTTCTTTGAATAAGAAGTTGCATCGAACCCCTTATCAGACTAACTAATGCTTCTAGGAACAAAAGTGCCTCTTTTAAAAACAAGAAAGCAATAGCCTAAACTATTATAAAAAGATTAATAAAAGCCAAACAATGAGAAAGGAAAAGTTTAATAAAAAGAACAAATTCTATCATTGGCATCAGGTTCAGCCAATTTCTGTTTCCAATAAAATTTTACATTGTCCAACACAAAATTATGTAAGAGAACAATTTTCAGTTTGTAATATTAGACATGTGCATAATTAAATAATAAGAACTACTTAACAATTAAAGAGAGGTCAGTTTCATTTTGAGCTAATTTCATTTAGAATCAAACTAAAAGCTACATTTAGAAAACAAAGATTAATATTATACTATGTCAAGGAAAAATCCACAAAGGATTGGGAGAAAGCAATTAATAAACCAGGGTAAAATACTAGTACAATAAATCTTACCAAGGAAACAAAATAGGTATGGGAGCTTGGTGTGGACTTATTTATGTATTTATTTTAGTTTTCCAAAAGGAAAATACCAAATACATTTTTGCTTTCTAAAATAGGTTCTGACTTAATGTTAGTGGTTGTGGGCTTTGATATGTGAACTTATCATGTTTAGTTTTTAATGGACTGGTATTTACACAGTGAGAACTGGCATACAATTTGATAGGTCTTCTTAGACTCACTTCTGCTAAAAGAGCAGGTAGTAACCATAGCTAGGATGGCCTTTGTATAGTTTTGTCTTCTGCTCCTCCTTTTCTAGACCAGGAAGCCCTACTTGTAGTCATTCATGCTTTGATCACCTCACATTTAGATTATGACAATGGGGATTGAAGACCACTTAAAAGTTACAACTGCTCCAGCATATATCTACATGGGTAGTTTTGGATGTATCTTGAAATACCCATATAATTCGGCTGCCTTATTTAAATTGACTTTCTGTGTAGCTCAGTTCTAGGACTCTCTCAACAGTCCAATAAACCTTAGGTCTAGTGCAGTCTACTGTTCTTTCAGAAGATGGTTATACCCATATTTACAAGAAGCACATATAGGACTGGACAAGTGCTATGAAAGTACTGGGCAAACAATGTCTTTGTGAAAATCAGGTGTCCAATTATGTAGATCAAGCCCAAATGAATATAAAGGCAGTTTCCAATGTTCAGTAATGGTGGGATGGTACCCATTGCAGTGTAAAGTGGCCCATGAATGCTGGGCAGATTCCAGATCTGACCATATAGCAACATATTGTTGATGAAGTATGCCTGATCACATCCATGGCAACAACTGTGGCAGAACAAGAGTGGGAAAAAATCAGTTTAAATGGAATAGTTAAGGATGATTTTAAATTGCTGAGAGCAGTGTCATGAAAACATGGTAGGAAAAAAAGGATTATTGGAATATGTTTGTGCCTGGCAAGAGGTCACTTTCCCAGAAAGGAGAAAACAAAGGGATGAAGAACAGGCAGATATTTGAGCATTTTTGGTTCACTTCTTGTTTCATCTTTTGGCTAAGAATTAACGCAAAGCATCAAGAGAGATTATGGCACTCCAAGCATTCCTTTTACATTGTCTGCTTATAAAACACACAAAACTGTTTTTATATATTTCACAAAGAGGGAGGAAAAAAAGCAGAGGGATAGACTTAGCAAAGTTACTATGGAATAAAATGCCCGTTTGCTTCAGTCTTGAAAGAGGTTAAGAACAGAAAAGACCTAAGAAAATCTTGCTAATCTCCAAGGATACCCCATAGCTCACACTATTACATTGCTGGAGGCAGTTGAGCCTCTACAAACAAATCAGCCCAGAAGCAAGAGAAAAAACAAGTTCCTGAAAGCAAAGCACCCAAAAGTATTCCAATTCTTTTATGCAAAGTTTCCCAACCAAATTCTAATGCTGTGCAGTTAAGAGAACATCATTGTCACAAAAGAGGCACAGCAAAGAACTTTGGAGAATACTAACTGCCTAATCTGCAGAGCCAAGTTTCTTTTGTTCAGTATGGTTTAGCTGTGTGCTATAATGTTTTAGGACTGGCAAGCATCCTACTTCTTCTCAACTCAGTTTAATACTGAGAACTTTATTAAGCACATACTGTAACAACTACTTTTCATCCAGTTAGAACTCTGAAGATCTATACCTGAGAAACATAATAAAATGCATGGTTATTAACAAAACACATCAATTGCTACCTTTCGGACTTCCTGCCTCTTTTTTCTCTCTCTCCCAGAAACAATACAGAGCTCTGTCCAAGTGTGGATACCTGACCAAAAAACATTTCAGGATTTCTTTCAGAATCTGCCCATGAGATCTGTAGTCTGAAGATTTTCTTACACATTATTATACTGAGTTTTCAGAGAAAATTAATCATCACATTCTAGAAAATCTTAGATAAAAATTGTAAATGACAGAAAATGTAATTGTCAGTTATGTAATAATTATTTTATACTTTATCTATGTCACATACTGTCCAGAACCCACTCAGATAACAATGAATTTAGTTCATGTCTCATAATTTCACATTAAAATAACACATTTGGCAAATTTTTATTCTTATAGTTCTTATCTGTTTTATTGTCAATAAACAATAAAATTGAACCTTCAACTTTTACTTGTGTTATTTCATCTTAAAACAGAACATAGAATAATAGAGTTGAATGGGATCTTGGAGGTCCTGTAGTCCAACTCCCTACTTGAGCAGAGACCCTATTTCATTTCAGATAAATGACTGTACAGTCTCTTTTTGAAAGGCTCCAGTGATGGAGCATCTACAACTTCTGAAGATAAGTTGTTCCACTGGTTGATTCCTGTCACCACTAAGGAAATTTATCCTTCATTCTAGATTACTTCTCTCCTTGGTTAGTTTCCATCCATTGTTTCTTATCTTGCCTTTTGGTGCTTTGGAAAACAATTTTATCCTTTGTCTTTGTAGGAGGCAGTATTGGATACTGGAACAGTATTATCATGTCTCCCCTAGTCCTTTTCATTACTCCTCTAGTTCTTTTCATTAGATGAGACATACCTAATTGTTGTAACTGTTTTTCATATGTTTTAACCTCCAGCCCTCTAAATCATTCTTTGTTGTTGGTCTTCTCTGCACTCTTTGCAGAGTCTCAATATCTTTTTCATATTATGGTGACCACAACTGGATGCAGTATTCTCAGTGTGGTCTTACTAAGGCTTTGTAAAGCAGTACTAGAACGTCATATGATCTTGATTCTATCACTCTATTAATGCAACCTAAGATTGCACTGGCTTACATCCACCCTATAATGAATTATTATATCCATCCTATAATGAATAGTTAATCCAATATTCAATTACATTACTTAATTTGTATATTCCCTGACTACCAACAACTACATAATTACTTTAATACATTTATATATCCATAATGGTTTAAATCCTCAAACAGTTCAAACTCTGGGTAAATTTTCAGAAATATAATGCTTGAATCTCTAACAGACTGCTTAAAAGAGAGTGGGATTTTTTTTCTACCAGCCTGATGTTGTAATCTAAGCATACTGATTAACAAACAGAACCACTGGATTCAAAAGGAGTTGATTATGATATCAGAAGTAAACATGTTTTAATTTCAGTTTTTTGTCTGCCCTGTGTGGTCAATACTTTGGCTTCTAAATGCTTTACCTCTAATCTGATGGCAGTCAAGAGTTAAATTGTCTGTTTATCCTACTCAAATACACCTATTAAATTATATCTTTGCCTCAAAGTCTCTTTAGGACAGTTCAGGAAATTAAAGCAGTGGCTTTTTAAATTTCCATTTCCATGTCTGAGCTATGATAACCGTCAGCAAACCTCAAGCATGAGCTAATAGGTGTCTGGGCACTGCTGCCTGGAGCTCCAATTGCAATCAATTGGTTATTTCATCAAAAGCAGCCAGTCCCAAGTAAAGTGCTTTATTCTCTTTTTTTTTCTTTTAATTGGTGTTTGAGGTGTTTAATGAGAAGAAAAATAAAAATGTATCTTAGATTAAACCAATGAATTTGTCAACCACATTATTAAAAGGATCACAGCCCACAATGTGAACACAAAACTGTCTTCTTAGGATTCTGAATTTTTCTTAAACCCAGATCAGATAAATTAACATATATTTTATTTTATGCTCTCTGTAGTACGGTATTTCTTAAGCATTAAGCAATGTATACTTTTTCAAGCCTTCCTAATTTCAATATGGAGATCCTTACACTTTCACACACCTACTGTAATTTCTCTAAAAGTTCCACAGGTTAATAGGTCACGCTGCAATACCATTCTCATCATTTAATTTTTTCTAAATTAAAAGAAGAAAATGCAATTCTGATAAAAGAATAACAGAACTGGCACTTATACTTTTTCTTTTATAGGGACCAAGAATGACAACTAAGGGGATTTTAGCAGCAAAAATCACCATTTCGGAAACGCTTGGAGCAAATCTAAAACATCACAATTACAAAGCAGAATGAGGTGAAGTAGGATGGACTTCAGACTTTGGACCTTACTCAGATAGTGTGCTTTATTTGTTGTTCTAACTTGGTAACTTCGTGAAGCTATCATAAACTCTCTAAATATTTTATATAAAGGTATTAAGAATTGGAGGTAGAAGAAACAGAAAAAGAGAAAGTGCACTTGGGAATACCAATTCTACCTTAAAGCTAGGGATTCTTCCCCCCCCCCCAAAAAAATCTACTTTTATTTAAAGACTTTGAGAAATGGGGGGACGATTCAGAATATATTTCAGTGATTTCCCTGCTCTTTTTCAGGTATTGTGTGTTTCAGTTTTCTAATCATTTGAGAAAAAGACTAATTAGACTTAAAGTTTTTAACATTTAACAAGTGGATGATAGCAAATCTCCTAGACATTGGCCTCTGATTAGCTACATATGTGAACTTCCACTGATCCCACATGTTGTATTAAGTTTACCACAGTAGCACAAACATCTTGTAGCTTTTTCTCTCTCTCTCAAAGTGCTACATATAGTAGATATAATTATTATATTAAAACCCTATGTGCTACACTTACGAAAGACAGGAGTGCATATCTTCCCCACTCCCCAGTTCTACTGCCTCCACTCCTCTCAGAAATAACTGCTCTTGAAATGAGATGATGACCTAGACTTTTCAATTCTCAAATGAAGAGGCAGAAGAATATTACTCTTCCTCATTCCTTAAAGAGCAGTTCAAATATGAAAATTTATTAGTGCATATTATGAACAGAAAAAGACATAAATTGTGTGTGTGTGTGTGTGTGCACGTGAGTCAGAGACATAAGGCTGATTCACAAGTCAACTTACTATGGTACAAAAATAGTAACTGGTTTTAAAAGATATATCCTCATAATATTGTGTCCACTTATTCCCAGCCCCTTACTGAGATGGTCTAATGTCTTCTTTACATGCTTTACTATTTAAATAAAATTTTATTTCTTCATCCCACATAATCTTTGTTATGCAAACAATCTACCCTTACAAAACGCCAAGTTAAAATTTGGGTAGGTAGTTGATATGGGGTTTTACCTTATGTCACACTAGAAAAGCACACTGCTCCTCAATTAAGCATGCTTTTTTATTTTCAATCTACTTTTATTTGGATATTATAGAAGCAAAGTAAGATAAGTGCAAGGTCTCTTCTACAGAATTGTCTCTTCCTTTCTATAACATGTGCATAATAAAATTTAAAATATCCTAGTTGATAGGACTGTTATGTCAAATTCCTTTTACTGTATCTCTTAATGTTTAGCCCAAATCTTTCCCTATAATTAAAGTCTCTCTTAAACATTTAACAGTTGTGATGTCTGAAGATTCTGTCGTATATTCTTTGTTGCACAACTGTGTTTCAACTTAATGGTCAAAGACAAAAGGAACTGTCCCACTGATCTCCCTTCATCATCTAAAGATAGTAGCCAAGAATCAAGATGATGAGAGCAACAAAGATTCATCTATATGTCTGCACAATGTTCTGCCCTTCAATGCCTGGGTATATATCAACATTGCAATAGAGAAAGTCAAGCTGTAGCATTACTCTAGGATTGGTGGGATATTACCAAGAGAGCTAGTGGAGTCTTAAGAGTCCTAAAGACACTCTATAGTCTAACTCCATCCAAAGATTCAAGATTCAAATGGAAATTTTTATGTGGGGGGGAGGGGGGTTGGTATTATGTGTATAGGAATGTGTGTCTGTTAGTTAAGTTGCTGGAAGAAGCTAGCAGGGAATCTTGCCAATGTAGTATCTGTGCTGAAGGTCAATGAGACGGAATGCTTATCTTGGTTGCATTCC
>JAEANM010012879.1:0-14627 GCA_017656035.1 Myanophis thanlyinensis | reverse complement strand
TAATAATAATAATAATAATAATAATACAGGGTCTTGTTTTGGGGGAAACCCAAAATATTTTTCATGCTTATATCCATTGCAGCATCCCTGTGGCCACATGATCAAAATTCAGACATCTGGCAATTGACACACATTTGTGATAATTGCGTAGTCCTGGGGTCATGTGATCCCCTTTTGTGATCTTCTGATAAGCAAAGTTAATGGGGAAGCCAGATTCATTTAACAGCCATGCTGCTAACTTAACAGCCATAGCGATTCGCTTAACAACTCTGCTAAGAAAAGGCATAAAATGGGGCAACACTCATTTAACATCTGTCTCTCAGAAACAGAAATTTGGGACTCAGTTGTGGTCATAAGTCGAGGACTACCTGTACTTCTCTGTGGCTAGTGAATATAAGAGCCACCAGTATTTTATTAACTTGGTTCATTTCCAGACCCAAGTTGAAATGCTGGTTTAAAATGTTTGTGATTGTATGTGAGAAAAGCCTTGGGAGGCAGGACAAGACACAATTAAGACAACAATCAAATAAAAGAAAGCTTAATCTACAACTGGATAGTTACTGGGTGAAGCAAGATGCTCAGAAGATACTCTCCCTAGTTTCTTGAGTAGTAAAGGAGGCCGGGAGAGAAATGGGCTTTCAGATTTGCAAAGATTCTTCTCTTTCACACACCTGTGCAATACTTAAGATCGTCCAATATAAGTGTCCGATAAAGGAGGGCAATAGTAGCCAGTTTGTTTAGCTACCTTGTCTACGGCTACAGGGTTTTGGGTTTGTATTATTTGTGAGGCTGCACTTTCCCCTGCTCCTCACTGTAGTAGTGAGGAAAGGACAAGAGGCAGAGATGGAGGTAGCAGAGATGTTGAGGTTCTCTTTAGGAGTGACCAGAATGGACAGGATTAGGAAGGAGCACATCAGAGGGACAGCTCAGGTCGGCTGTTTTGGGGAGAAGGTCAGAGAGGTCAGATTGAGATGGTTTGGACATGTTCAGAAGAGGGAGAGTAGTTATATTGATTGAAGGATGTTGGAGATGGAACTGCCAGGCAAGAGGTCAAGAGGAAGGCCAAAAAGATATAAGGATGTGCTAAAGGAGGACATGAAGTTGGTTAGGGTGAGAGTAGAGGATGCCAAGGATAGAGTTAGGTGGAAACAGATGATTCGCTATGGCAACCCCTAACAGGAACAGCCAAAAGAAGAAGATTATTTGTGTGGCTGCATAACTGTAGCAAATTAAAAAATAGATAAGATGCAATATGATAACATGTACTAAGGATCTTCCCGAAGTATTTGACATATGTTGGTGGTGATTTACTTAGACCCCTTCTAGAGACCATGCCTTGTATCTCCTAGAGATACTATGCCTTGTAAAAGTTTATGGAGCAGCAGAATTGATCAGCAGTCAGATTATTCCTGTAATCACCACTACCACCCCCGCTACCATATCTTCCTCTCCTCTTCCTCCTCCTCCTTTAGAATTTCTTACAATATATGTAGCTGTTAAATGAAAAAGAACTCAAAATAGTATAGCAATTTGAAAGTCCATAAGAAGATCCATAGCAGTGGTGGTGTTCAGCCTGGTCGCATCAGTTCTATCGAACCTGTAGTGGTGATGACATTTGGCCCTGCCCCCCACCCCTGCCATATCCTGTCCTATATCCCCTTCTTTCTTTTCTTTGAAAACAGCTGAATGGTGCATAACAGCTGTTTTGCATGCCTCCACAGCCTTCCTATTCAATACTTGCATTTTAGAAGCCATGCAGCAGTGACCGGTAGTAAAACTGGTTGCATCCCACCACTGATCCACAGCCGAGATACTTTTAGATTTCCAACTGAACTAGGAACCTAAAATTGAAGTTTCTCATTTAGTCTTTAAATATTGTTTAGAGAGCCTATACATTTTTTAAATAGATTTAATGTACAGCCAATTAAAGATAAAAACAGTGAGCAGGTTAATGATTATTCCTTCTTTGGGTTCAAAAGAAAGACATGATGCTTTTCTCAGTTTGAAAGTTTTAAAAAAGGTCTTTATTTTGCAGGCCAATGTGGAACATCTGACCCAAAAGATGAAAACCAGCATTCAGCGAGGCTTGGTACTCAGGTAAGTGAACATTCATAGGCATAACCTTCAGGTCCAATGAAAGTGGTACCTGGCATGTTATAGAGAAAAAAGAGGCAATACTTTTCCGATATGAAGGAATAGATTGTTTTCTAGAAACAACCAAATAGTGCCTTTGGCAATTCATAATAAAGGATGTAGGACACAGGAGCATCAAATGTCCATAAATATAAGGCTATTTATTTGCAAAAGTTACTATCAGTTATGTAATTTCCATGAAGACAGAATAAAAAAAACCACCATCTTTTATAATTAAGTGGGATGGATGTCCTCATAATTCAATTCAGTTCATTGACTCAGTTCATAATATTTAAGTGACTTCCATTCAACAAGGTGAATGGTTCAGGGCAATTTGAGCATATTAGTTTGAACCCTCAGATTTTGGAGTACCTACTCAAAAGCAATATAATTGCAAATTGTTCCATAGGGTTAACTGAAACCATGCTCAGAATAACACTTAAGGTTGATTTTTTTTTTGCACAATCCCAATATTTAATTTTAGTTTAATAGAATTTTTTATGAAATTACAGGTAGTCCTTGACTTACAACCATTCTTTTAGTGACCATTTGAAGTTACAATGGCACTGAAAAAAGTGACATTTGATTGTTTTCATATTTATGATCATTGCAGCATCCCTATAATCAAAATTTAAATGCTTGTCAATGACATGTATTTATGATGGTTGCGGTGTCCCAGGGTCATGTGATCACTATTTGACAAGCTATGTCAATGGGGAGGTTCACTTAACAACCATGTTACTAACTTAACAACTGCAGTGATTCACTTAACAACTGTGGCAAGAAATGTCATAAAATGGGGCATAACTCGCTTAACAACTGTCTTGTTTAGCAATGGAGAGTTTGGGTTCAATCGTGGTCGTAAGTCGAAAATTACCTGTATGGAGGTTGAGGTTTTCTGTTGGTCCACCTCATTACTTTGAGTTACCCATTGGAACTCTGTAGCTGAAGTTCTGCCATTTATAACAGGTGGAGGTGAGATCTCTTTTTTCTTTCTTCATTCCCTTTATTTCAGAACCTCAGCTTTAAGATGTATGGGACTTGAACTCCTAGAATTTAAGGTGTGGGGACTTGAACTCTCAGAAGATGTGGATTTTAATATGTGTTTGAATTCTGGGAGTTGAAGACCACTCATAGTAAGGCTGCTAAGGTTGAAATACATCTATTTTAGATGTAATTCTGGATATTTCAGCAAGTTGTTCAATGGTGCATGGTGCACAGTATAAAAAAACCAAGATGATAAGGTGGGCATGTAGACCTCTTTCAATCACAAGGGTTGCCCCCTGTGTTCCTTTGGTGGTAGCCCAGATTGGTCAGCTGTTGATGCTATGTTGGATGTTTTTGCTTTGACTCATGCTCATTTTGTGGCCAGTCGTCTTATATGCAGAGATAAACTTATCTCTTGAAGAGAAGTAGATGTAGAAGTTGATAATGTCTTCAGAAAGAGCGAAGAATGCACCTGAATCAATTATTTATCTGAAGACCTTGTAGATTGACATTTGCTCTGTTTTTTTTGCTCTTTAAAGCTAGGCAGGTCTCTACCAGAGCATTTGTTTGAATGGGAAACAGTAATGGCGTGTAAGAAAGACCTTAAGAGATAAGGTGAAAATTGCTACCTAAGGGATGGTCAAATCACAGAGGACATATCCCTCAGCTGCATAATGGGTGGAGAAAGAGGCTCAGAGGAAACCTTCCCAAGCTTCTGAAGCCTATATTGAGCGCTGGGGATGGGAGAATCATAATTTCAGACTTGCAAGATTGATGTCAGCCTTCATAGGTAGACGAGACAGGCAGATGACTAGATGAGCTAGCTATACTTAGGGTGTCAGCTTTATTACATTACATTAACTAAATTTATAAGGCTGTATAAGGCTGTCAGCTTTATTATATTACATTAACTAAATTTTGCAAGTTTGAAAATACAAACCTCCCACCTTCTGCTTTACAATCTGAGGGAAGCTCCTTTCTGAGTTTTCTCTCTCTGCCCATAGCTCTCTCCGGATGCAAGCAATGGCCTGACTTATTTGACCATCCTGCATCTCAAGGTCTTTCTCACCTACCATTACAGAAGCTAACCAGAAATCCCATTTCACCTTCCCAGATGCTTGTACAGAAATACAGTAGTATAGAAAAAACTGTGTCAAATAAATAAGCCATGCTTTTTGGGGATTACACAGGAATGAAAATAGTAGCGAGAACTACACAACTGACTTCATTTATCAGCTCTATTCGGAAGAAGGCAAAGGGGTCTTTGATTGTCGAAAGAATGTGCTGGGTCATATGCAGCAGGTGAGAATGGCTAAGTACTCCAGATTGGGACAAGAGGGTTGTTGGGATGCTTTAACCCAGTAGTAGCAATACAAGTGGCTGGAGCCAAGTACAAAAGCAGCTATACTTTCTATATCTCTAATAGCAAGCAGAATGTCTGCAGAGTAGATGGCTATTAGTTGCTGCTGCTTAATTTAGCATTAGAGAAGTTTAATCTCCTCCAGTCATTTCAGTCTTGTTTTCAAGTATCAGTTGTTAAGCAGGTATACACATTTCATCACTGAACAGAAGCCATTCTCAAAGCTTCTGTGACTTTATTTCAGTCTAATTCAAGACCTAGCTGAACAACCCAGATGATGTAGCTCTTAAGAGACCAGATGCCAATATTTATTAGGAAAATAAACCAGACGAAATGAAAATTATCACTGTATGCATGGTAAATATTCTATGACGCCATATAGTCACAGTGATTATTTGATTGTGATTCTCATTGAAGTAGCGTATTTCTCTAGGCTGTATGTGTTGATTGACTACTTTAATTATGTCCTTTCAACTCTAGCACTAGTACTCAAGATGGCTAACAAACTCTTATTGGAGCCCAATAATTTATTTCTGTAAGAGAGTCATGGTGGCCCAATGGTTAGAATGCACCATTGCAGGCTAACTCAGCCCATAGGCTGGAGTTCCATCCTGAGAGGCTCAAGCCTGCCATCTTTTTGAGGTGTATAAAATGAGAACTCAGATTGTTTGGGGAAATATTCTGACTCTATAAACTGCTTAGAGAGGGCAATAAAAGCACTGTGAAGCTTTTGGTATATAAGTCTAAGTGCTATTGCTTACTAATCCCCAAAGTTATCAACAGCCAATGCTGTTGAGAATTGTAGGAGTTGAAATTTCCAAAATGGCCTGAGCTGGGAGCTGGACCCCAAAATGAGGAATGAAGAATGCAAATGCATCATCTCCTGGTGGAAAACACAAATGCACTGGGCTACGCCTCGTTCTGTGCCTAAATATGAGATAATGAATCTTGTGCAAATATGGAATCAGAAAGTCTCATAGCAGCTTTATATATTAACTCATTTTATTTACAAACAAAAGTTTCTTAAACTACAGGGAGTCCTTACTTACAGCCATTTGTTTAGCAACTGCTCAAACTTACAAAAATGATTTATGACCAGTCCTCATACCCCCCTCTCTCCCCCCAACCTCCCTCCCTCCCTCCCTCCCTCTCTCTCTCAAAAGCAATTCCTTACATATTCATTTCTTTTTAAAAAATTCAGTCCAATCATATGTGGGATCCCTATCATCATCCCCATGATAAGTGTGCCACTTATCTTCGGGCACTCTTCTTCTCTTTCTCTTGATAGACCACTGCAGCTCACCTGAAGCGGCTCTGGATCACACAATGTCTTTGTTCTAGAAGTGGCTCCAGAGAATGCTCTTCCAGGCCTCTGCAAACTGAGGAAAATCACATCCTATTCTTGCCCCATTTTTGAAGGCTCTGGAGTTGGCATGAGCACACCCCATTTTTACAAAGCCTGTGCACTATCCAAAAATCCTGTGAGAATGGGGCTTGCTTTCATGAATAGTTAATGTCAGATGTTGATGATATTGGCATGTCACCCAAAACTTTGTGGAGTGTCACCTTTGAGACACCAATCATAGGTTCACCATCATACTCTATCATCAGCAAGGTGTCAGCTAGCATTTCAGTAGCAAGACTTGCATAGCATTGGGAAAAGAGCACATACCTATCAGCTGTTTCTGGGTGGCTTTTCAAAAGAGCAGTATTGTTTTCTGTGTGCTGCAGAGGGAGGGAATTTTTCTTAGCTTCTCTCCTGCTTCATAATTCAATACCTCTCCATCCCACTGCCTGCTAGGTGAGTTCATTTTTAAATAAGATTTCTGCTCTTTCAAAAAGCAGTAAATCCATACTTGAAAGTAGCTGTCTTAGCAGATGACAGGCTGATGGGGCAGGTTTGTGTGTGGAGCAGGAAGGAATGCTCTTGTTGCATTGTGTGGCCTTATGTCACAGAGCCTGCCCCTCATTACTTAAGATGTTCCCTCTTTCAGAGCCAGGTGAGAAGCCAATCCCCAACTTTAGAGAATTGGAAGATACTGGGAATAAACTGGTTTAAAAAAATGTTGCCTCTCTTAACCAGACTAGAATGCTCCCAGAGGGGAATGAACAGAGTCATGGAGGGGATAAGCATGCCCACTAGCCAGTAAAAGTGGGACAACTCCCTTCATTAAGGATCACTGGGCCATGCTCCCAACAGACATTTTGCTTAAAAGTGCCTAATTGGAACACAACAAAAATAGAAGAGTTGGGTTAGAATAGAAAATACTCTTATATAATATCGAAACAATTCAGGAAAACTTAATCATGTCTTAGGCATCAGATGAAAGTCACATCATCAAAAATGGCAAGAAAAAACTGCTACACTATGTTTCTGCCATAGTTAGATTCAAGTGTAGAAAAGTTCTAAATTTCATTTCTGCTACAGGGTCAGCTATTGGCAAAGAGCTGGAATTCCCTCTTCACCAGGCAAGGAATTTCTGATTTCAACACCATGGAGTACCCCATCTATGCGTTCAATGGGCTAAATGTCATGACAGACCCTACATGGTGAGTAAAATGTAGAAAAAGCATTGACATGGTAAGTAATTCTGGAAAGTTACAAACAGGGTTTTAAGAAAATAATTCATTTTTTCCTGAAGAGCAAGAGAAAAAAAATGCCTAATGCTTAGGGCAGTGTTTCTCAATCTCAGCAGTTTTAAGGAGTGTGTACTTCAATTAGCAAGTCCCTAATATAAAGTGGAGAAAGCAGTATTAGAGAAATATCTGACAAGCCACAAGAGAAACTAAGAGTAGGTTACATTTTTGGAAAAAAAACCAAGAATATAATTAAGAAAAATAAATGCTTTTCTAAAGCAATTCTGCACTTTAGAATAGAATTGTTATTGTCTTTAATTTGGCAAATAGCCATTTTTCAAGGTCATCTTCCATTTCTATTGCCTTCTGGACATTTGGGAGTAATGGCAACCTCTTTAGGAGTGTTATAAGAATAACAACATGACCTGTATTGAACACTGAAGGAAATTATGAGGTCCACATAGGTTTGACAGCATGGTCACCATTTAATTGCTTCAATCACATAGAAGATTATTGAGACATATTTCTGAGTATGCTCAGGCAAGGAGAGCAGAAATTATTTGCACACCTAGGCTTTTCCTCCACAAGACATTGTCTGCTCAAGAATTGTGAAATACTAACTTCATCATTCCTTTTTTGTACAATTCCTGTTGTTTGTATTTTCAGGACCTATAAAGCTGTCTGGCATGGCTTGACACTTCAGATAAACCACTCCAAAATTCGAGACTGTGAAAACTGGAGAAAAGCATCCAAATATTTAAGAGGACAGGCCTCTATTCCGCTTAAGGACATATTCCTCTTGGAGACTAGCTGGAGATGCTCAGATCTCCTGGTAGTTTTGTGTGTGGAAAATTCTTTTGGTATTAGCACCTAGAAGGAACATATTACCGGTATTAGTCTGGCAGGGAACAAAAGAAGGCCCTAGTTACCATCCAGGATAGAACAGATTGAATGAAAGAGGCTTATGCGTTAAGATATTAGGATGCAAAGCACATGTTTGGAAATGAAGTGAGTAAAGAACCAAGGCCACTCATTATCTTACTGCAAGCTGCCAGACTTCTTGCCTTTTGGTCTCAGTGTATAAAAAGAGACCAGTTTAAAATATTATATTTGCATATATACATATATTCATATATATTTCTTGGTCAAAATATGGTATTCATTAGTCACAGTCATGTTTAGGAAATATTAAATGTCTTTATTTCTATAAAATATCTGAAAAGGGAATTCTGTGATATCTGACAAAGAGAGGTCTGCTAGTGAGTTACTAGCACATCTGAACTCTTTAATATCATGGAGCTGTTACTTCAAAAACTAATGAGATAAACAGTATAAATATTCACTTCCCCCCAAACATAGCATGCACTGAAAGCTGTGTTTCTTAACCCCACCAACTTTAAGATTTGCGGATTTCAACTCCCAGAATTCCCCAACTAGCATTTTGGCTATGGAATTTGGGAAATGGAAGTCTACATATCTTAAGGTTGAGAAACACTGACCTAAAATATTCTTGGTCAAATTAACATATCTGAAATAGAGCCAAAGAAAGAGATTTTGTAATCATCTCCACAAAGTATTGTTTAGTTTCTTAGTAAAGTTGGAGCTACTCTTAGATCCAAAAACATACCTTAATGTCATGCAAAAGTGGTATCCATGGTATTGTCTCAAATTTTAGGTTTCATTATTAACATTAAAAGATGTTATTAGCACTTTTGACATGGCAGTCTGGATCTCTTTTTTAACTTCTCTTCTGAGTCAAAGCCATTTGTTTGGTATGTATGAGAACTTGCTTTTTCAACTACACAATAGAAACATATTCCAAAAATCCCTGAATACAGTTGGAAGTTTTAAGAAAGACACCAAGACAACAAGCTGGGAAAAGACTAATGTAACCCATAACTTTGCCAGTTGTGGAATGTTATCTAGAATCAATGTTTTTCTATTGTTCAAGTCTGTATGTAACCAATGTACCAATGTAACCAATATTTGTATTGCTTTCGATATATCACATATACTAAATGTATTATCCTTCGTTTCTGTACTGTATAAAAGGACTTGACTCCTCTTAATAAACATTTTTTCTTTGCATAAATTATTTGGTGATTTCTGTTTTCAGTTAGGCAAAGAAGACTTGTTGCAAAAATAAAAATGTCTCAAATTCAGGTACTAAGTTATTTCGGCTCCATGACAAAATCTGAATTTGGAGGCAACTGTATACTGTATAATATTTAATGGGAAGAGGGGACTTACTATATTTCATGCTCCCCCTCATTTTCTGGAAGGATAAAACATATTCTACCCTATACCTAAAGAAGTGGTTTTAATAGGCAAGCAGAAGAATTATTGCAAGAAAGGCAAAGTTTTAAGCACCCTTTTCTCAACTTATTACCCTCTGAAGTTACCACCTCAAACAAACTTACTTTCATTATAACCACCAAATTCTGGATAGGTCTTTTTTCGGCTGTTCCTGTTAGGGGTCGCCACAGCAAATCATCTGTTTCCACCTAACTCTATCCTTGACATCCTCTACTCTTGCCCCAATTAACTTCATGTCTTCTTTTAGCACATCTATATATCTCCTCTTTGACCTTTCTCTTGACGTCTTGCCTGGCAGCTCCATCTCCAACATCTTTCTACCAATATAACCACTATCCCTCTTCTGCACATGTCCAAACCATCTCAATCTGGCCTCTCTGACCTTGTCCCCAAAACAGCCGACCTGAGCTGTCCCTCTGATGTGCTCATTCCTAATCCTGTCCATCCTGGTTACTCCTAAAGAGAACCTCAACATCTTCATCTCTGCTACCTCCATCTCTGCTTCTTGTCTTTTCCTCACTGCTACGGTCTCTAACCTATAGCTGACTCCTTTCTCCACCCATTCCACCCATTCCTACACTCGCCTCTTCACCTCTTTTCCACACTCCCCATCACACTGGACTGTTGACCCTAAATATTAAAACTCCTGCTCCTTTGTGACCTCAGCCCCCTGTAACCTCACTGTTCCACTTCCCTATCATTCATACACATGTATTCTGTCTTACTACAATTGACTTTCATTCCTCTTCTTTTCAGAGCATACCTCCAGCTTTCCAGGTGTTCCTCCACCTGCTCTCTGCTCTCACTACAGATCACAATGTCATCAGCAAACATCATTGTCCATTAGCTTGTTTTGGATATAACAATAATGGAAACTGCCTTATAAAATTTTGTACATTAGCTTGTTAGATTTAGTGGTTAAGGGACCAGGCTAGAAAGTGGGGGACAGTAAATTCAAGACATGCCTTAGCCGAGAAATCCAACTGTGTAACTTTGGGCCAGTCATTCTCTCTCAGCCTAACCCTCCTCACAGGATGCTTGTTGGGAGGAAAATTGGGAGGAAGAATGTGCGTTGGGTATGCTCATTTGTAAAAATAATAAAGATGGGAAACCAATAAATAAATAAATTCAGAACATTGCTCTTGACCATTTCAAAGTCTATGTTAAATTAATGCTCTATTATGAACATACATGGGGATTTTTAAGCAGACAGGAGCAAAGGCCACTGAATATAGGACCTTGTCACATGTTATTTTGTTTCAGTTTGGGAGGGATTGGAGTTTTTTGGGTTTCTATTGTGTTTTCATATCTTTTTGTGCTTCAGATTGGTAGGAAAGCATGCCAAAGTTTTGGCAATCAGAGGAATTCCAAAAGCACAATTAGTTTGTAGAGAGCATGCAACTTTGGGGCTGCAGTCTGCATATTCTGATAGATTTAAAAAAAATTAATGACAAAAAGGATTTCTATTAGGGATGTACAGGTAGTCTTTAATTTATGACCAATTGTTTAGCAATTATTTGGAATTATAATAGATCTCCCAAAAGCTACTTACAACCCAGTTCCAAAGCTTTGATGGCCATCCACCGATACGCCACTGTTATGTGGTCACATTTTCGGCGCTTGGCAACGAGCCACTTACGGCCATTTGCAGCATTCCAGTCACATGGCAGTCACACGCTTAGATTACTTATTTTCGCTGCCTCAAGTATATGGGGGGGGGGGAGAAGAGTATATTATTCGCGCCAACAAAATACATTGTTTTTTTATCAGGGCAACCTGGTCTACCCAAATATGGGACGTAGCATACTACTTCCGCTTTTGCCGTTCAGCCCCAGTCTAGGAGCCTTCGCAGGCAGTCACTTCCGCCAAAAACTATTTTGTGTTAAATTTAAATATATTTAAATGTATTTTTGTGTTAAATTTAAGCATTATCTAGTGCGATTAATTTGCAACCAAAGTCGCAGGCTAGGTTTTGTTCCAGCTCCAGGCTCCTATTGGCCCATAGGCACGCCAATAAGCGTTCTTAAGTATCACGAAGTTCGAAGTACGGCGCCTTCGCTTACACAGGAACTTTTTTTATTTTTAATTTGTTTAAATAGTGTTTTTTTGAATGTTCTAGCGTTGTCTCTATTGGCTGGGGAAACGTCCCGCCCCTTCTTTCGTTCGGCTCTTGTTCTCGGCAAGGATTGGTCAGGCCTCCAGGCCTCCTTCGTTGATTGGTGAGATGCGTTTTGGCGGGTTGAACCGTGTTTTTTGAACCCCCGATTCAACCGGAAAGTGGCCTTGGCTCGCGGCGCTCGGACGTTGTTGTGAGCAAAGTGCGCGGGAGCGGTTGGTCCGGAGAACGGCTGGCGGGGAGGCGACGGCCGCGGCTCTTCTCGTGGCAAACCTTCTCCTCCACTGCTCCAGCCAGCGTTTGAGACTGATATTCCCTTTCCTGCCTTGGTTTGAGTTTTTTGTGAAAACCAAATTTCCCCATCCGTTTTTCTTCCCGCTTCTGCAACCGCTATGGATCTCAACTGCTCTTCCCCGCTCAAGGTAAGCCTTTCGGTCTACCTGGGACCCCCTTCCTGTCCCCTCTCATTGTGTTACCACGCAATTAAAAAAGCATTCTGATGGACATGTCAGGGTAGCTTAAGGGATGCTGACCTACAGAATGTTATAGGTTGGATCCAGGTCATCCTATCTGGGCCATAATCTGTTGAAATAGTAAAGTTAAAAAGCCTAAACTACAGTTAATTGCTCTGATGAAGGGAAGCTCCTTTCGCTTATATCAAAGGCAACAACAGCTAGACTTTTGCCCAAATTTATCTGATGTGCCAATTGCACCTTTCCTAAACAAAGATACCCTACTTCCTAGTTACTGGTGTTTTGGCGAAGCTTGCATGTGGATTATTGCAATGCATTCCACATGGGGCTGCACTTGAAAATCACTAAGAAACTACAGCTAGTCCAGAATATATCAGTATGAGCATTACGGCACACTTTGATATACCTATGCAACATTTCTTCTAATTAAGATGCACTGGTTACTTCTGGGTGTAATTCACCTGTTGAAGGCTTCCTAAGGAGCTGTCTTTTTCATCATTGCAAATTGCCCCTTAAAATTCTATCTATTAAGCAATATTATTTGATTGAGGTGTTGCATATTCACTTGGGTCACTTTGAATCTATGAATGGAACTAAGTTTGCTTTCTGAATGTGTGTGTGTGTGTGCGTGTGCGCGCGCGTGCACAGTATTTAAGCCTATTTTACAATTGACAAAGTTTGTGCATTCTATTACAAAAGATTAGGTAGATCTGAAACAGTAACTCCACCTCTCCTGGTAAGTGGGAGGAGATTTCAAACTATATTTTTTGAAGGAAACTATTTTTATGCAATCTCAAGTCTGGCTTCTAACAATCAGTTCTATTAAATAAATAGAAATATTTTAAAAGACAGATGAATTACATTGTAGAGAGGGGACTAATTTGGCCGCAATCAGCTGGCAAACAGGAAGTTTCCAAGTGGGAAGCAATCAACTTGCCACCTATGCTACATGGAGGCACAGATAAATTACAAGCATGCTAAATCGACCAAGAGCCTTTTAAGACAGCTAGGTCATGATGATGTAATTAGACATCAGCTTCAGATGCAGGATCCAATCTGGGTCAGTCAACAGGGCCAAAGGTTTTGTATTCCGAGCTTTTGGACTCATGCTGAAGCACTTAGATTTCCCTGAAGATGGGTTCTAGTATGAGTCTGAAAGCTTGGAAGTACAAAATCTTTGGTCCTGCTGGCCGACTCAGATTGGCTCCTGCAATATTATCCTGGGGCATGTATTTGCCTTCATTCTTGATTGGTTTTAGTGTTAATTATTATTAACTAAATTTACTGCCTCTCACCCTAGCATTATTCTAGGCGGTTTATAACCATAAAAAAGAAATGTTAAACAGAAATAAATTAATAGAATAATAAGGAAAAAGAAAAGAAGGAAAATATATTGATACAACTATTACAAAAGATGAATAAGAGGGGAGCAGAAAACTAGGGCAAGAGATGGAGTCTACTGTCAATGTAGCAGTCACCTCCAGAATACGACTCCCCATTGAGTCCCCAGACCAATTTACAGAGCCAGGACTTCTTATGGAAGAATAGGTTGGAGGCAGATCTTATCCTGAAGGGCAGGATGTTTGATCACTCACTCTTAAGAACAGCCCTGTTTCCCCTGTGTGCTATGTCCTATAGAGAGCAATTTAGGATCACTATTGACCCAATCATACTAGTCCTGAAAGAGGAAGCAGCATAAAATTGCATTTGACCTTTTTATGTCGACAGTACAGGACACAGAATTGACTGCAGTATGCCATTGGACTTCAACTTGATATGAAGCTTTTGTACAATGTCTATTTCCTGTAATATCCAGCCAACTAAGATGTTTAATCTGGAGCTCACCTCCAACAACATGTACCTCTTTATTCTCTTCAGTTTGCTTTGTTCATTCAACATTTAGCTCTGGCATTTATGTTCTATATATTTCAGTCCCACCTGAGTTCCACTTACAAACAGGTGGCACTCAATGAATTTCACCTTGCAATTTTTCTTGTTTTATTTCCATTGAGGCTGTTGATGTGAACCCCAAAGTGAGGAAGATAAAGAATAAGAATTCAGAAAAGAGGTTATCTGTTGAAAGAATCTATCAAAAGAAATCTCAATTGGAGCATATATTGCTTCGACCTGATACATACATTGGATCTGTGGAGCAAGTAACTCAGGTAAAAAAATATTCTGTTTGGGGCAAAGACAAGTTGCCATAATTCCCAAAGTACTTTGTAATATGCTATCAAATTAAAATTATAATCAGGGTTTTCCTTGACAGACTATATTTTATCAGCCAAATAATTCAAATTTTCTTATATAGAAAATTCATTACAAATCATTTATGATTAATGTGAACACAATTGGCTGTAAATTTATGAAAACTTAAAAATATGCTTTTTAAAAATATTTTTTTATGAAACATTAAAATTAGTACACTGATTATAGTATATATATATATTCTGCATGGCCACTACCATCTCCACCACCATCATCAAGTTTGCTGATGACACCGTCGTGGTAGGCCTGGTCTCTGACAACACTAGAGAACTGGTGTCTGAAAAACAAACTCCTTCATAATGTCAGCAAAACAAAAGAAGTGGTAGTGGACTTCAGTACAAAACAGGAAAGGAAATACCAGACCCCGGTCATCAACAGAAGCCCGGTAGAGAGAGTG